>BSDF01000005.1:29278105-29320605 GCA_027925045.1 Hypotaenidia okinawae | reverse complement strand
ATGCCTTAAACATCTGTGACATTACAGTGTTGTGCACTTTCCTCTGCCAAGCGTTACAAAAATGTTATTTGGAAGACTTAAAGATATTGTAATTAAACCAAGACATCACGGCGCAATGGAACAAGGGCTTCACTTTTTATTGTATACCTAATACTCACAAGTTCCTTAATAGGGTGAGTTTTCCTCTAAATTACATTTGCAAACCACCTCCCTTGGTTTTATAACATAAAATGTACCTGTAAGGTTGACCTGCTCTAAAAGCAGTAAGTACTTTCTTACGCCACCTACAACATGCAAAGAAATGAGGAGACACAAACCTTCTGTAGTCCAGTTTCACTCATGAAGTCTACAAATGATGCGGACATCCAAAGTCAGCACGGATCTGTTCTTTTTATTTATTTTCTACATGCCCTCAGTATGCCCTTTGGCCATAAAGTTTTTCTTCACACTTCAGTCTTTATCATAAAGTTTCAAGATAATGCCTCAAGTTTTAAGATAGTACTGATTAAAAAAAAAAAGTCAACATTGCTGTAGAGAGTAAGTTATTTAAAAATCTGCACAATAAGACAGCCGCAATCTAAATGGGGTAATATCTTTTGGGTCAGTTGTTTAAAAAAAGTGCAAAATCTGTAAGGAAGTTTAATTTTTAATATATTTTGTTACAGTTTCCACATCCCTTTCTGCTTTCTAGCAAGTGTTACCTTTCTGGGGACTCTCAGTAAGTATGTGAGATCTTCTGACTAGAGGCACGTGGTACGTAATTAATATCCAAGTAGTGACTGAAGTTTTCCTTTTGTCTTCCCTCTTTAAAAATAAATCTACTGATCAAAAACCCTCCCTCTCCGTGGGCACCCAAAGTTAAATAAGTAAAACCATAACTGTTCAATGGAAATGAAGGCTTCTACCTACATAACCAGTTTACATCTCCCTGCAGTAAACTTGTTCTCCTTAATTATTTTTGGGTACCCTGAACCAAAGCCTACAGAAACAGAGAAACAAATAACCCAAGCAAAATAACAGTATTTTACTAGCTTCTGCTAGTCTTTCAAAATGAATAAAAAAGGTAAGATCTGGTCGTTCTGGACCTTGTCTCCAGTGCCAGACAATAGTCAGCTACTAGGGAGAGAGTATAAAGAAACAAATCAAGCCTAATGTGACATTTCCTGTGGTATACCTGCCTCTAGAAATCAAGTTAAGGACTTTTTAACACTGAAGAACAAAACTAAACCGTCAATGTTTAACAGACAATAGGTCAGCTCCTGGCTGTGGCTGCTGCCCTCTTAAAATCCTTTACACGTTTGACTTTCACATCACTTAACAATCAATCCCACAATTTGTGTGTTCTGTGTAAAAATCCCCACAGTTTTATTACTTTAAAGCTGTGGACTAAACCTAGAAGAGCTCAAAGGGCTTGAGAGAATCCTGAGCTAGAAGAAAAAATGTAGCTCTTTAACTACCTTTTCCATCCCATTATGACTTCCTCATCTGTTTCCTTTTACTTGCTCTCTCTCCCAACACAAGATGGGGTTCAAGACAAGCAAAAAACTGACCACCCCTCACAGAGGCCTGCTCCCCACCATCACCCCAGCATATATCTCTGCCAGCACTAATGCTCAAACGATCTCTCCATGCACCAATTCAGTTGACTGAAACAGCAGGACCTTAACACAGTAAGGGGGGTGGTGGGGAAACAAAGAAGAAAAAAAAATTCCTAGTGTGTTTGGGCTGAAGAGTTTTAAATGGTTTACTCTTCTAACTTCTAGCTGCTTGCTGGAAGAGCCCCAAATCACTCTCCCTTCTCACTTTCTAAAGGTATGTATCATCCTACCCTAGTCCATAACCATCATCAGCATCATCTCCTTTTGCTGCAACCTTAGCAGTGGCAAGCAGATCTACTCCTCTGACCATATGGGCACACACTTTATCTGAAGGTTGACAGATAAAAGAAGTACGCACAACATGAATTTTCCAAATGCATAATTAAGATCCTCTATACTTGGTAGACAAAAATTTCACCTTCCTAAGCCACAGTTACAAGTACACACTTGTACTGCTCTTGCTGTGTTTCCCCAAACTTCAGCAATTGCCAACAAGGCAGGTTCATCATGAGCTAGAATGTCACCCATGTGCTTAGGCCACCAAATAAAGACTGCTCTCCAGCATTAGAAAAACCAACACATGAGACACTTCCCTGGCTGGCCTGAGCAAGCTCAGTGGAGCTCTGAAGATGACAAAAGGGAATTTCTCAATTTTGCTTCTGAATAGGTTCACCAATGAAAGAACGTGAATCTCTGCAAAACTAGGGTTACTATTAACCATGGTGTATGCTAATATGCTATGGATTCAGTCAAAGCACACAGAAACCCCAAAGCTGACAGCACATATTGAGTAGATACTGAAAGAAGCTATGCAAACTTAATTCAAACCTAAAAATCCCTAAGAGTGAACACGTACAGGGTACAGCTTTGTTTGTTACTGTATAACAAATTCCATGTATCAACACTATGCACAATTATAATTCAACAACTTCAGTAACACTGTCACTACGCTGATCACTACCTCCAGAGCTTTACATATCCAGTCCCACACCTGCAAACGACTTATGCACACTCCTGGGTTTGCTCACGCTAGGTAAGCACGCAGACATTGCAGGCTGAGACCTATGAGGAAAGTGAAGGAAGGAGGAAATAGATACAATACTTGACATGGTTTCCATGAGCTACCATGTTTTCTTAGACATGAGTGACTACTTGCCAATTTGGACAGGATCTCAAATTTAAGCTTTCATTTTCTTGATGGTGACAGAATCATGATAAAAGAGAAACTTTCTCTTTGAGGAGTCACCATGCAACCACATGCAAGTACACGCGTAATTTGTAGCCCCTCTTACATCTATCTATCCCTTACTGAACTGTGTTACCATGGCATTTCAGGGTAAACTCACAAGCTTGTTTTTTGTCAGGGATTACTACTGTGAAGACCAAGAAAATCAGTTATAGGGTTGTTCTGAAGTAAAGATTATTTCTAGTTTAAAATTTCTTGGTTTTAACATTTTTATAGCATACTAGAGATTTCTCTGAATCTCCAGGGCTTCCCAGTCTGTCCTGGCCCCATAACACTTACCTCCCAGCTTTTGCAATACACTCCTCCAGATTTTTAAAAAAACATACCATAGCAACAGCTGAAGTGCCCCTTTTGCCCCACTGAGAAAGTCCGCCTGGTTAGGGCACCCCTGAATGCCAGCAGCCAGTGAGAGCATGCAGAGGGGCACAGGAATGAAAGAATCAAATTGATGCAACTGGGATTAAAGCCTTAAAGTTATGGACTACTCAAAAAGCGTGATGGCTGGGGACAACAATTTTGCTGGAGTACTGCAAGTAGCAAACTGGATGGCTGGGAGCAAAGAGAAGGGTTACTCCAGGAAGAGAGCTGAAAGAGCTTTTCTGATGGGCTGCAGACAAGAATTAAAGAAAAAAGTTTATCAGCCCATCCTGCAGAGGTCCTGGAATGGCAAAAGATATGGTCCAGATGGCACAGAATGGGTCAGAAGCCAAAAGTTGGAAAAATTAATGAGCCTCAGAACTTCACTAAGAAAGGAAGAACAAGAAATAGGACCTCCGTTGTAGCAACGATTTAGCTTACCACAGATCTCCACTTCATTTTTCCTTCCATAACCCAGTCACCACCTTCAGTCAAGACCTTTGTTTTGGAGCAAAGGCATAGAACCTACCTCCTCTCTCCCACCCCAACCAGGGATATGCACTTGGAAAGTGTTACAGTAATGAGCAAAATTAAATAGATCTATAGTCATATAGTGTCTGCAGCAACTCAAAATGCATCAGGAAAGGGATGTAATACAGTTTATAGAAAGTAGGATGGACATCCTGATCCTGAATGAGATTTCCACCTATGTGATACATATAAGCTAACAACATTTAAAATCAGGTCAGGGTGGATTATAGTTGTAGCTTACTTTCTGTATACAAAGCATTACCAAAAATGTAACACTTTTTTTTTTTTTTTAGCTTCTTGATATATGTAAATTCTAATTCAGAACATGGGTTTTTTTGAAACTTTTGGAATTTTTCAAACAGTGCTTAAAGAATGTAAGTTTGCAAAGCCACAGTTTTGCCTATGTTCTTGCCCAAATAAAAAATGTAATTTCTTCCTCCCTAACATAGCATCACTGCCAACATTCATGGTGATAAACCTGGTGTGCAACAGTTTACCCAATTAAAATGAGGACATCAATAGATTACTATGATCAGTATGCACATGCACAAGCCAGTTTTGCCTGAGGGGCAGAAGATAATTGTAAACACAAAACCAATGAGATGCCAGTATAATGTGCTTCACTAGAGGAGGTGATGGGATGGAGGAAGGAATGTGAAGGAGGCAGTGTTAGAGATCTGACCATTATTAATTGTGAGGTACTTCTAAAATGGAACCAGTGTTTAGGTGTGGGAAGGTGTATAACAATTAAATAAAAAAAAGCATTAAAAACCCACCAAAAAACTCAACACAAAACACCATCACACTACATGATTTTCACAGCAACCACTGGGCTCTTCTTACCACTTTTTAAGAGATCTGTGTGTACTGGTTAGGCATTCCTGAAGTTTTAAAGAAAGCATCAATTGGGAAAAAAAAACCCAAAAAAACCCCAAACCCCAGGGAAATGTAAACCCCTTCAAACAAGTAGTGTTGTTTCAGGAGACTAGAGCCAACTTGCAATTACCCCTTCATCTAATTACCTGGGTTGGTGACCATGCACACCAAAGATGTTAACTCAGAGAGTGTTATTTAAACGCGGGTGCACTCTTTTCTCAGACAGCCCACATAAAGCAGGTTTTATGTGAGACAGAGACTAAGCTGATATGTCTAAAAGACTCAAGTGGCCCTCAAATGCAGGGCCAACCTGGGGCTTTCTGTATCCAATCCTGATGCTGAAGGTACTTCGATCTGATCCTCAAGGTACCTAAGACACATCTGAGAAGCTCTGGACCACAACCACCACTGAACCCAAGTTCAAGACTCCAGGACCAGGCTGGTGACAAAACCAGACAACAGATGCACAGTGTTCCTGCCCCCTTAGAAGGGTTATTTAATTCGGATAGAGTCAGCTTTGCATCCAACAGTGAATGCAATGTTTTCACCTTCATGAATCTCTCAGCTTTCAGATGGGCAATGTAAACACAACAAATTGCTTTATCATGCTGACCCAGCATAGCAGAGCAGCTCTGCAGGTGACTCCTTGACACCTGTATAAAATATCCCAGCCTTTCTCATTAACTGAGCTAACAAGCAGTTGTTGCATACAATCTTCGAATTATTATATAAAGAAAGGAGGCATGAGTTTCTTATCAATGTATTGATGGTAAGAATCAGAGCTAGTGTCTATGGCTAATGGGAAACAAGCAAGAAAGCAATCATAATTCCTACAACCAACAGAAGATTGAGAAAACCTGTGATTCAGACCAGCAATTGCACGTTTCTTTAAGTAACCAAGAAACTGAAGAATTTTTGTGCTTGAATTAGCAATGGAGTCACCATACAGCAAAAGGAATGACTGCATTCTCCACAATACTTAATACTTCAGTTGCACAAAATATAATCCAATTTAAAAGAATTGTTTAAATTTGTATTTAAAAATAGACCAACTGCTTTGTGTAACTTGCAGAATTTTATGTGCTTGGGGAAAAAATAAAAATCAATGTAAATTGCTTGTCAATATGGTGATATTTTACAAGGAGAAAAAACAGTATCTACAGCAGTGCAACAGGCAAAAGAACAATCTTAGGAAGATTCCATAGTTTTAGAAAGGTGGTTTTAAAAAGAGCTGCTTCACAAAAATCAATACACTTTCCCCATAGGTTCATGATGTAGAATTCTATAATCAAGGCTTGTAGATTTGTAATTATGGTATGTCAGCCACATTTAAACAAGAGTGTTAAAAGATTGTTAAAGTTAAACTAACACAATTGCAATGTGAATTGTCTTAGTCTCATTCTAATCTACTGGTGTCACTTCCACTTAATCAGATGGAAACTATGGGCAAATGTCAGAGCTATTTTCACATGACCCAACTTACTTTGTTTGCAGTAGTTTTAAAAATCATTGCCAATCTGTAATAAGATATTTTGAAAAGTCTTTTTTTTTCTTTTCTAATTAATTCTCTCACTATCCAGCAGGCTGTCTGAGTTTGGATTTATTGAGAGTAAGACTATTTTGAAGTGATTAAACCAGAATTATTACATGTTAGGACACAAGCCACAAATATAGCAAATACTATTATTCATCCACATCAAATGTACTTTTTTGGATGGCAAGCTAGGAAAGCATGTAATCACTAACAGCCTGGCTATCAGATTTGTCAAGAAAAGCAAAAGATTCTCCCCCATTCACAGTTTGAATTTCTTTCACTGATACACAGCAATGTAAGAAACCTGAAGGCAAGAAGTAACTACAACCTACAATATGTAGTCTCCTGAGAGGGCCACAGAAAGAATTTATGATATCAAGCTGAAAAAAAAAATCCTGAAGTAGAACAGTTGCTTTGTTCTTAGTTTGAAAAAAAGTAATGCTAGGTAACTAAGGAAAAAAAAAGAACATGCTACAGCAGATGATTTAAAAACAAAGAAGACAAATGAAATGTCAAAAAAGCTCAATACATCCTAATGGCTGTTGACCCCTACCTTTTTTGTTATACTCTTATGGCCTGAACATTGAATATCTGTATTACAGGCTAACTGGAATGTACTTTTCTAAACTACAAGCACAGGAAAAAAATAAGGAAAATTAACTGAAATTTTAAGTCAGTCACTTTATGACTAAGCTTCTATGTGAGGTTTCTCACATACTATGAATAATACCTATGTAGCTGTTCCAGGCCAAAAGAGAACAATGTTAATGTTCCTAAGTTGACTCAAGTCACACATATGCCCACGGTAGTAGAGAGCACGTAACTAGGCTTCTAGTTGGAGAAGGAAGGGTGGAGTGGCACAGAGCCATACCTCATATCTGCATGCAACTGTCACAGGAGTGAGAGCTGCTGTTCTTATCTCCCCCACAGCAATTGTAAGATAACATTCCTTTTCTCCTTTTTTTTTTTTAAGTTACTTTCATTTACAATATGCCAGCTGCTGGGCAGTAACTGTAGATGTGCATATTAGCATATTATTACCACGCAATAAACACAACCTAAATTTACTTGGCTATTCATGCACCAATACTACAAATACAAATCTGAATCCTGCATTTCCCCAAATGTTTTCATCCCTTTCTTTGCACTAACCCTGAAATATGTATATTTTGTGATGAGCTGATCCAGGCAGGCATCTTCCTTCAAAATAACTTTTAAAAAATAATATTTTTGTTTATTTTTCAGCAGATCAGCTTCCTGAAAGACAGAGATGGGTAGCCACCTAAATCCTTATACAGAACATGAAGGAGGAGGCTATAACACAGCTCCTCAGATTTAGATTAGCTTAAGCCATCGTAACCCAACACCAAGCCTTCTCCTGACACACATGGCAATTGGTCAGAGGAATGCTCACCTATAGCACCCTTGAAACTTACTCTAACTTATTAAGCATTGTTTTTAAGAGGCCACAGGATTTCTATTAAGCTCACGGAATAGTTCTAAGAATAGTCAGACTGCCTGGACTTGTCTTAGCTAATGTCTGATGTTTTTTACTTGTTGAACTGTAAACGCTATTACAACATGATGACAATCACCTTCTTTGTTTTAATTTTCAGTAGAAAATTGAGTTGGAAGGGACCTTAAAAATCATCTAGTTCCAACTCCCCTGACATGGGCAGGGACACCCTCCACTAGACCAGGTTTCCCAAAGCCCCATTCAACTTAACCTCGAACACTGCCAGGGAGGGGATGGCCACAACTCTGGTAAACCTGTTCCAGTGCCTCCCCACCCTCACAGAGAAGAATTCCTTCATTGTATCTAATATAAATCTACCCTCTGGTAGTTTAAACCCATTACCTCCTGGCTTGTCACTGCACTCCCTGATAAACAGTCCCTCTCCAGCTTTCCTGTAGCCACCTTTAGATACTTGAGGGCTGCAATAAGGTCTCCCTGGTGCTTTCTCCAGGCTCAACAAGTCCCACTCTCTCAGTTGGACTCCAGCCTTCTCATCATCTTTGTGATCCTCCTCTGGACTCGCTCCAACAGTCCATGCCTTTCTTGTATTGGTGACCCCAAAACTGGATGCAGCACTCCACACAGGGTCTCACCAGAACAGAGGGGCAGAGTCATCTCCCTCAACTTCCTGGCCACACTCCTTTAGAGGCAGCCCAGGACATGGTTGGCTTTCTGCACTAGAAGTGCACATTCCTAGGTCATGTTGAGCTTTTTGTCCACCAATATCCCCGAGTCTTTTTCCTCAGGGATCCCTTCAACCCATTCTCTGTCCAGCCTCCAGCTGTGCTTGGGATTGCCCTGATGTACAGCCCTGCTGAACTCCATGAGGTTCAAACAGGTCCAGCCCTCAAGCCTCGCAAGGTCCCTCTGGATGGCATCCCTTCCCTCAAGGGTGTTGACTGCACCACACAGCTTGGTGTTGTTCGCAAACCTGCTGAGGTTGCCCTTAATGCCACTGTCCACGGTGCCAACAAAGATGTTAAAAAGCGCCAGTCCTACTACCAAGCCCTGAAGTACACCACTCATCACTATTCTCTGCTTGAACGCTGGCCTATTGACTGCAACTCTTAGTGCAAGCATCCAGACAATTCCTCCACCACCGAGCTGCACATCCATCACATCCACATCTCTCCAATTTAGGCACGAAGATGTCATGCGCAACAGTGCATGCTTCGCACAAGTCCAAGTGGATGATGTCAGTTGTTCTTCCCTTATCCACCAACACTGTAACCCCACCACAGAATGCCACCAAATTTTTCAGGCAAGATTTACCCTTAATGAAGCCACAATGGCTATCCCAAATCATCTCTTTATACCTTCCATGTGCCTGAGCGTACTTTCCAGGAGGATCTGCTCAATGATCTTGTTGGGCACAGCCATGAGACTGACCTGCTCGTAGGTCCCTGGGTCTTCCTTTATTTCCTTTTTAAAAATGGGGGTTATGTTTCTCCTTTTTCAGTCACTGGGGAGTTAACTGGACTGCCATGACTTCTCAAATATGATGGAAAGTGGCTTAGTAAATTCATCTGCCTGTTCTCTCAGGACCTCTCACATCCCATAGACTTATGTATCTTCAGGTTCTTTAGATGGTCTTGAATCTGATCTTCTCCTATAGGAGGTGGTTCTTTCTCCCAGTCCATGCCTGTGCCCTCCGCCACTTGGATGGTATAGACTGCAGCAGAAGCGTCACTGAATGCCTCAGGCTTCTCCATACCCTGGGTAACAAGGTCTCCTGCTTCCTTTTGGAAGGAGTGCACATTTTCCCTGATCTTCCTTTTAATACTGACATAATCATACCAGGGCTTTAACTTTCCTTGCCTGATAACTGTCCTTTAGTCCAATGGTGACTCTTGGTCTGGGGTCTTCTAACATCTAATGGGATTCTTGTTGTGTGTCAAGTAAGGTTCTTACCTTGTTGATTTGCGGTTTCTACTCGAGGTTGGAGCCTCCCTATTTTCTGGTTTACACTCCTTGTGTACCTGCCCTTGCTGGCAGAACATGGAGAAATGAAGAGTCACAAACTTGGGAAAAACAGTACCAAGACACCAATGTGGTATCAAAATACCTTCCCATACCAAAAGACTAAACATAGTGCTGTATTAGCAGCTAGGAAAACCATTACGAAAAATACCAAGAAAAATACTTCTGTTGTGGCCTAAAGGCTTCAGCAAATACAGGTACTCCTGCTAAGTCAAGCTAAGCAGACAGCACAAATCTCACCCTATCATAATCCTAAGTAATTGATTCTAAGTAAAACTCATTTATTCTGAACTAATACCCTCAACACCTCCATGGCTTTGTCCCATGGAACTCTACCAAGCAGAAGAGGCTAAAGTCTGTTCTCCTCAAGTCCAGGGCAGTAAGCTTGCCGTCCCTTGATGCTCTAAGGGATTTGATCTCCACCATTTCATGGCCACTATGGCCAAAGCTGCCCTTGATCTTCACATTCCCCACCAGCACCTCCTTGTGGTGAGACCAAGGTCGACCATGGCACCTCTCCTCATTGACGCCTCTATCATCTAGATAAGGAATTTATCCTCATCACTGTCCATGAATCTACTGAGTTGTTTGTGCCCTCCTGTTGTCCCTCTAACTGATACTGGTGTGGCTAAGGTCCCCATGAAGACCAGGGCTTGTGAACATGAGGCTGCTCCTATCAGTCTGGAGAAGGCCTATTCACTACTCACTCAGTCTTCCTAGTCAGGTGGCCTGTTGCTCAGCTTTGTATAACCATGCGGTATAACACTTCTGCATTATTCTTCTTACTAACAAGCTACCTCTGATTCAGAATAAAAAAAGCCATAAAAAAGATCAAATCTGAGGTGAGCAGAACAATGGGATGATAGCAGAGCCCTTGAAAACGCAGGCACAAGATGTTGAAATGCTTCAGTTCCACACATAACTCACCAAGAATCAAATATTAGTCAAACGAATGCAACCCTGAGAGATGGTTAAAACCTTTTAGGACAACAAAACTATTAAACACATGAAAAAGACACCATATGCAGTGTGGTGGTTTATCCCTGGCTGGAGGCCAGATGCCCACCAAACTTGGTCTATCACTCCCCTTTGTAGTTGGACAGGGGAGGAAATATATATTGAGAGGCTTAGGAGTCAATGTAAGGACAGGGAGAGATCATCCTGTCACCACCGACATGGGCAAAACAGACTCAACACAGAGTGAAGGAAAGAAAACTATCTAATTTATTACACTACACTACACACACAGTGACACCAGAGTCAGATAGTGAGAAGCGCAACCAGATCTTAAAGCACCTTCTCCCCACTGCTCCCTTCTTAGCAGACTTTAGTCAGGATTTTGCTCCCTTCTTCCCTCCCGTTGTGGCACAGGGAGGGGCAGGGACTGGGGAAAATGGGGTTCTCAGTAGCACCTTCCCCCCACCCCTTCATTCTAAGCCAACTTCCCTTTAGTTGTGATCTTGCTCCGTTCTTCCCCCTCCCCCCATTGTGTCATGGGGTGGGCAGGGACTGGGAAAATGGGGTTCTCAGTCACTTCTTCATGAGCTGTTTTCCTTTTCTAGATCTTAAAACACCTCTACCTCCCCCTCCCTTCTTAGCAGACTTCACTCTACTGATGATTTCACTCCCTTCTTCCTCCCCATCATGGCACTGGGGGGCAGGGGCTGGGAAAATGGGGGCTTCAGTCAGTTCCTTGCAAGCTGGTTTCCTTCTCGGGCCAAGGGGTGGGATTCATTCCACACACCCCCTGTGATGCACCGTGGGGTCCCACCCACAGGAGACAGTCCTTCACGACCTTCTCCAATGTGAGTCCTTTCCCAGAGGGCTTCAGCTCTCACCAGCTGTCCCACCGTGGGTCATTGCTATGGTGGGCAGCAATAAATCACAATGTCTCTCAGTCCCAGTCCCCCATGGGGTCACAAGCCTGCCCCAGCAAAGCTGTTCTGGTGCAAATCTCTCTCTTGCTCATCTCTGTGTCTCTGTTTCTCTCCATGGGCTGCACGTGCTGGCAGGGGCTTGCTCCAACGCGGGTCACAGCATCTTCTCTGTGTCTCCACCTGTTCCATCCAGCGTGGGGCCTCTCCACAGGCTGCAGGTGGGGTCTCGGCCTTTCCCATGGGCTGCGGGGGGACACCGGCTCCACCATGGGTTCCTCCAGGGGCTGCAGGGGCATCTTTCTCTCCAGCACCTGGGGCTCCTCCTCCCTTCCCTCCCCAGCCCTGACATCTGCACAGCTCCTTATATCTCCTCACTCCCTTCTCTGGGGGCAAAATGCAGCTGCTTGCATTTTTTTCTCCTAATTGTTATTCCCAGAGGCGCTGTGACCATCACTGATTGGCTTGGCCTCGGTCAGCAGCAACTTTGGCCCTGAATTGGCTGATGTTTAGAGTCTGGGGCCTGCAGAGAATTCCAGCAGCTCCTTCCAGCGGCCATTTTCTGCTGCCCCCATTCTCTCCCAGCACCCAGCTATGCAAAACTGAGACATACAGTAAATTCAGATAAAATGCAGAGTACAAACCAATGAAGTAAAAACTACAATGTGGATTATGTACATGCACTCTGAAATGTACAAAACACCATACTCCCCCCAACAGAGATTTTGGGATGCTGATGATTTGTTTGAATCTGTCTTCTCCCAACTACCAAATTGAGCCAGCGGCCCTAGAACACAGAAGGCCAGAAAACAGGTGACTGTAAAATCAAGGAAAGTGCACTGTTGAAAACAAAGTAGAAACATTAGAAACTTTGTGTATATAAATTTTGACTGCATGTAATTTGAACTGTGTTAGAGTTGTAGTATCACTCTTAACTGCATTAATACCCAGTCAGAACTTGTGACTTGCTCTGTAACTTGCATGCAATGGGCTTGTAACAAAATTAAGACCAGTACCCACAGACTTTCCCAAGTGAAGAAACAGGACAGCTGCACTAAGCAGTAGACAAACTGCTCACACAATGCTAAATTTCAATTTATTGTGCTCAGGTTTCTCAGACTCTCTTAATCTGTAGAAGCAGCGAAATGCAGAAAAAGAACACCCAAGCTCATTTCAGAGCTGGAAACGCTATGTCCAGTGGCTTACAACAGACACCAAGCTTGCTCCACATGCAGTTGTCTCCATAAACAAGCTGGCATCATTTAGCCACTGCCAGGTCCAAAGTGACATAGCCACATGGCACAGCATTCATCACGTGACCATGCAGTCCTGCACCAACTCTGTGGGGGTCTCCACACAGTTGTTCACTGTCTAGTAAAGACTTTCTCCACAATATTTCCAAATCTACAAATACAGGAAAAAGCCTGTTCAGGTAACCTTTCTGATGATTTGTCATTAACCAATGGTCATCTGAAAAGCTATTCAATATTGCAAAACAATTCTCAGGAAAATTAACAAAGAACAGCAATGAGTCAGTAGTGAAACACATACAAAAGCAAAATTTTATCTTACTAAGATACAACAGCTTTCTGAAAAGTCTCTAAGCAAATAAATTCAGCTAGCAAAAAGACTACACAGACTGAAAAAATGTTAACCTATGTAATTCTAGTTTCCCCATTCCTCAGAATGTTTTGTCTATAAAAACCACCACCACACACCATCCACTGAAAAATGCGAAGGACTTTTACAATGTTTCTGTCCAGCAAAGCAAACCACAGTAACACCGGTCACGAAGGGGACCCAAAACAAAAGGCAACTGCGAAGCCCCTTAACAGGACTGCACTAACCGCACTCAACTTTTCTAGCTTAAAGATAGCACACAAGGTCACCATTGCGCATCCTGCATAGTGACAGGAAACAGGACCTTACACTCGTACACACAATTCCTTGCTTGCAGCAGTAGTAGAGAACTGCTGTCCATTTGGAGCAGACGACCTTTAAAGTGCCTTTATCCTGCATAAATAGGGTGAAAAATCTGTACCCATTTTACCCTTCTAGTCTTCAAACTTTCAAAGCTAATCAGGTATTAGGAAGCGTGCCATCCCACTGCTAGTGTTCTACTGAAATCAGATTAGCCATAATACTATGTTGATTGTATGAACATTTATGAATATTTAACATCCTGATCTGGTACACATACTAATTCCTCTGGAGAGTGCAGCTTTAATAAACCTCACTGTAAACAAACTGTAAAAGCAAGGCTTTGACTTTGTGGTTTTGTGTGGCAGGGTTCTCATGGAGGAGGAGGGGCTGAAGCAGTGGCTTCTGCAAGAAGCAGCTAGAACCTTGCCCTAGGCCTGACAAAGTAAACACCAGCTGGGTTCAATGCTGGACCTGCCACTGACCAATGCCAAGCCAGTCTGTGACTGTCACAGTGCCTCTGTGAATCACATTTAAGAAGGAAGAAACCCACAAGGAGCTGCTTTTTGCTGCCAGAGAAGGGAGTGAGAAGACGTGAGAAACTGCACACAAAGGTCAGTGAAGACGATGGGGAGGAGGTGTTCAAAGTGCCGGGAAGGTTCCCCGGCCCTGCAGCCCATGGAGAGGACTATGGTGGGGCAGGTTGTTCCCCTGCTGTCCATGGAACATGATGAAGAACAGAAAACTCACCTGCAGCCCACAGACAGGCCCCATGCTAGAGCAGGCAGAGACAGATGGAAGACACTGTGACTCACACTGAAGAAAGCTCCTGGCAGGACCTGCAGCCCATGGAGAGGCCTATGCTTGAGCAGGTTTGCTGGAGAGAGGATGACTTGTGACTCTGTGGGGGACTAGGCTAGGGCAGTCTGGGTCTGAAAATCTGCATGCCATGGAAGAGACTCACGCTGGGGCAGCTGTGGAAGAGTTGCAGCCCTGTGGAAAAGGGCTCATGTTGGAGAAGTGTGGAGGACTGCCTACCTTTGGGTGGGACTTCACAGAGGAGTAGGGGAAGGGTGTGAGAAATGCCCCTCCAGAGTAGGGAAAAAACTGTGGGGAACTGACCGAAACCTCCATTCCCTATCTCCCCCTGTGACTCCTGGGGCGAGGGAGAGAAATCGTGAGTGAAGTTGAGCCTGGGGAGAAGGGAGGGGTGGGTTTTATTCCTCATTATCCTACTCTGTTTTCATTGGCTATTTTCTTGGGTGGCAGTAATAAATTATATGCATTTTTTTATTCCATGTTAAGCCTGTTTTGCCGATGTTAACTGCAGAATGATCTTTCCTTGTCTTCTAAGGGGCTCTCCTGTCCAGCTGAAAACAGAAGCGACAGAGCAACTTTGGTGGGCACCTGGCCTCCAGCCTGCCTCAAACCACCACTGAACTTTCAAATTAGAAATAGCCCTTTAACAGTTGTTTTGATAAAACGGCTAAGACTTTGTGTCCCAGTGAGGTATCTGGCAAGACTGCCCTGTACACTGATGGGACAGCGTGGCTCCCCTTGGCTCTCAAAACCACCAAGGAAACGGTCAAAATCCATATTTGTCTCGGGAAAGAAAGGCTTGATACTGACGACTGCGAGCACACAGAAGCAGCCCGGCAGAACTTGTGCCAGGGCCCACCTTCGGCACTCGCCGGCAGCCCCACCCAGCACATGAAACTCCGCAGCGGCTCCTCCGCCTGGTCCGTGGGAGGCCCTGGGGGCCGCGGCAGGGCCGGCTCCCCGCTCAGGACGGCAGGCGGCCGCAGAGCTCGCAGCGGGGCCGAGCCCGCTCTCCGCTCTCCCCCTCGAGACCGCTCTGGGCCTCCGCCAGCGGCTCCCAGAGGCCACGGCGCGCGCCTGGCTCCCCGGGCGAACGGGGCGGTGACCGCGGCTCTGAAGCCGCGGTGCGCCCCCCTCCCCGCCCCCCGCGCACTCACCGTCTCACGACGCCGGTCTTGATCTTGATCTGCCTCAAGCGTGGGTCTGCCATAGCGGAGCTGGCGGGGAAGCGGCGCGGCCCGAGCCACAGCGGCGCAGGTGCGGAGCTTCCGGAAGGGACGGCGCAGCGTCGTGACTGCGCAGACCGACCGCGCGCATGCGTCAAGCCGCCAGGCTAATGGGCGGCGCCGTGGTGAGCCGTGTTGTGGTTTATTCCTGGTTGGAGGCCAGAGCTTACCAAAGCTGGTCTGTCGCTGTTCTTTTCAGCTGGACAGGGGAGAAAACATATATTGAGAGGCTTAGGAATTGAGATAAGGACAGGGAGAGATCATTCCGCAATCAGCATTGCAGGCAAATCAGACTTAACACAGAATAAAGGAAAAAATGCAGCTAATTTATGACACTACACCACACTCCCAGTAACACCAGAGTTGGATAAATGAGAAGTGCAGCCAGATCTTAAAGTACCTCCCCCACCCCTCCCTTCTTAGCAGATTTAACTTCAGTTACGATTTTGCTCCCTTCTTCCCCCTCCCCATTGTGGCACAGGGAAGGGGCAGTGAATGGGGGTTGTTTTCTTTCTTGGGGGGGAGAAGGGACAGTCCTCACACCTTTGCCCTTTTGCACTGTTGGGTCTTACCCACAGGAGACAGTCCTTGACAAACCTTGCCAACGTGAGTTGCTGATGAGCTCGGCCTTGGTGAACAGCAACTCTGGCCTTGAGCCGCCTGGTATTTGCTCTGTTGGGCCTGCAGTGAGATTCTAGCTGCTTCTTGCAGAGGCCAGCCCTGCAGCCCCCAGCTTCTCCTCCAGAACCCAGCCATGCAAAATGATGACAGCGGGGTGAAGGCTTCTCACTCCCTCTCTGAGTGGAGGCATCCATGCTATCATGGTGGGCCTGTCCCTGCAAGGAACTGGCAGGGCCAGGCTGCACTGGGCAGTGGCCTATGCCATGGGGGTCATCAAGCCACTAAATGTCATCTGCCATCTGTTCATAAGCACAGATGCAAAAAAAAAGGTGCAAATTCGCCCTTACATGCAGCAATAGGAGTTGCTCTGAGGTAGTGTGACTGGCGTTGCGATGGTGATGGGAGGTGTGGCCTAACCCCTGGACCCAGACCCAGGTAATGTGGTTAGTGTCAGCAACACCTGTCTATAATCACAGAATCATAGAATGGTATGGCTGGAAGGGATCTTAAAGATCACCGAGTTCCAACCCCCTGCCATGGGCAGATATACCTCTCACCAGACCAGGATGCTTAGGGTCCCAGTATAGGCAAGCATCTGTTTTCTGGGACCGAACTGGTCATGGATTTGTTGCCTTTCTGCTCATTATCAGGCACTGAAGGACCCCTTCCCACTGGCCTCAAGGTTCCCAGGCACCAGGCTGAATACTCCCCTCCTTGCCAGCCCTGAAGATCCCAGGCATCCAGTTGGTGTTGATGACCCCACCTCACAACAGAGAAGCATAACAGCCCCCAGAGCACTGTGAGTTAAACCATCAAAATCCTAAGGGTGAACTCAGACCAAAATTGCTGCTGGACAGTGTGAACTGCAATACCTCCACCATTGTTTGCTTCCTCTCAGGATGTGTACGCATATTCTTTTCTATGTTTTGTGAGTCTAGATTATGATTGTTATTTTGATACAGCAAACCACATACTAACATTTTCCCAGTCTGCAGAGAATCCAGGTGATTGCAAACTGTAAGTTTTGTATTATAAATTCTGTATTAGCACTACTTATAAATTGTACTACACTGATTCTGCTTGTAGAAATCCTGTGCCATTCCATTAGTAAATTCTGTGCTATACTACTAATAAAATTCTGTTAAGAAAATAAAGCCATCATTGTTCTGCTGAGGTTTTCTAGAAGTATCAGTCTGTCCCCTAGTTTCGGGTGACTGGTAGAAATAAATGAAGCTGTAACATTAGTAGCAGCTCAGTCCTGAAGTTATAACGGACTTATGTTTTCAGGGCTGTTTTCCTTCATGGTTATACTCGGTTGAGACTAAACATTTAAGGGCTCAAATTCTAGAAAAAAATAGTCCTTTGGGTCTGTGTTTGGAAGAACTTTCCTTGAATGAACAATTAGATCATTAAGAAAGAAAAAAAATAGGTCTACTGAATAAATAACAAAAGATAAATATAGTTTCAGTGGCATACACATCAGGAAATGCAGTCACTTCTAATGTCCACTAAACCCCAGTAACAACTTCCATCATTTCATCTATTACCAGTTAGTTTAGACAACTTGAAAATACCATAGCCATAGGTGTGCCAAATATATGTCTGCTTCAGCTGAGGACTGAGACCATTACTTTAATAAGTAAATGCTCAATGAGCTTTTACACTATTTCGTTCATCCATCAAAATCGTATGTGCAGTTTGAATATAATTTCGTTATGATTTATGGTAAAACATGGAAATTATTTAGTCTTCAAATTTTATCTCTTTTGTAAAAGCAAAGTTCATTCAGCCTCCTAAAGGGTATACCTAAATAAGGTCAGATTTTCAATAAAAGTCACAGAATCACAGAACCATAGAATGTTCTGAGTTAGAAGGGGCCCATAAGAATCATAGAGTCCAACACCTGACTCCACACAGGGCTGGCCAAGTCAGAGCATGGGACTGAGTGCATTGTCCAGACCCTTCTTGAACTCAGCCAAGCTGGGTGCTATGACCACCTCTCCTGGAGAGCCTGTTCCAGTGCTCGACCACCGTCGCAGTTTTGCGTAGTTGGGTGCTAGAAGAGAGACCAGGAGCTGCAGAAAATGGCTGCTGAAATGATCTGCTAGCTGAAAAGTATAAACACCAGGCAATTCAAGGCCAAAGCCACTCTGATAGTGCCTCTGAGAATCACATATAGGAGAAAAAAAGACCAGGAAGTAGCTGCATTTTGCCACCAGAGAACGGAGTTCCAACATGTAAGCAGCTGCAGATGCCAAAGGCTGGAAAGGGTTGGGGAGGAGGCACCCCAGGTGCCCAAGACAAAGATGCCCCTGCAGCCCATAGAGGAAACCCATGGAAAAGGCCAAGACCCCACCTGCAGCCCGTGGAGGGGCTCCACGCTGGATGGAGTAGGTGGAAACATAGAGAGGATGCTATGACCTACGTTGTGATGAGCCCCTGCCAGCACTTGCAACCTACAGAGATGAGCGAGAGAGAGTTTTGCGCTGGAAACAGGTTTGCTGGGGGTGGCCTATAGCCCCGTGGAGGACTGGGACTGAGAGACACTGTGATTTGTTGCTGCCTGCCATAGCAGAAATGGAGCCCAGTGGGAAGAGATTTGCCTTGGAGAAAGTTCGTGGAGGACTGTCTTTCATGGGTGGGACCCTACAGTGCAGCAGGGGGAGGGTGTGTGGAATGAATGCCCCTACCCCAGTCAAGAAGGAAACCAACTTGCAAGGGACTGACCAAAGCCCCCATCTCCTAGTCCCTGCCCCCGCCCTGTGCTGTGATTGGGGGGAGGTTGGGGGGAGGAAGGAAGAAGGGACTGAAATCATCACTAGAGTGAAGTCTGCTAAGAAGGGAGTGAGGGGGGAGGTAGGAGTGTTTTAAGATCTGGAAAAGGAAAACAGCTCATGAAGAAGTAACCAAGAGCCCCATTTTTTCTCAGTCCCTGCCTCCCCTTGTACTGCAAGCAGGCGGGGAAGAAGGGAGCAAAATCATGGCTAAAGGGAAGTCTCCTTATAATGGAGGGGTGGGGGGAAGGTGTTGCACAGAACCCCATTTTCCCCAGTTCCTGCTGCTCCTGGACTGTGAATGGGAGGGAAGAAGGGAGCAAATTTCTGACTAAAGTCTGCTAAGGAGGGAGTGGTGGGGGGAAAAGTGTTTTAAGACCTGGTTACGTTTGTTTTAAGGTATTTCGTTGCACTCCTGACTCCGGGTTTTCACTGTTTCTCTTTAGCGTAGTGTAATAAATTAGTTTTCTCTTCTGCACTCTGTGTTGAGTCTGTTTTGCCTGCGTCGTTAATGACAGGATGATTTCCTTGTCCTTATTTTGACTCTTGAGTCTCTTAATATATATTTTCTTCCCTGTCCAACTAAGAAGGGGAGTAATAGACTGATTTTGGTGGGTGTCTGGCTTCCAGCCAGGGCTAAGCCACCACAACCACCCTCTTTGCCTCTTTTAAAAACAGGTCTGTTGAAGGATAACTATATGCCTAGTTTTTATTGTGAGCAAACATTTTTGTCATGCTATGGAAATTATTGCATACAATTGTGTGGTTGAAGTATACATATTGATTTAGCCTTGCACTTCTCTCATCTAAATTCAGTTTTTCTTCAGATCCAGGGCAGATTATTCAGAAAACTCTTGACATCCCAACTGCTCTTAGGGTATGAGCAGATCTTCTAGAGTGTTATAGGCCATGTGACCTGTTGAATTTAGGTTCACAAGACTGGAATAGACACTAAATTTATGAAGGTCATGTGTCCTTAAATTTTTTATATATATTCCATAGATAAAATTAAATTAACCTCTGTACAGCTGGCCAGCACGAAGCTAGGCACCATGATAGTGCACAAGAATGGATTTCTCTGGTTCTGAGCATACAACATACTATCAGTATACCTTGTAGTGTAGACGTCTTGATTCATTTTCTTGTAGCATCATAGAATCATAGAATGTATTGAGTTGGGAGGGACCTTTACAGGTCATGTAGTCCAACCCCTGTGCAGTAAGCAGGAACACCTTTAACTAGAACAGGTAGCTCAGAGCTTCATCAAGCCTGACTTTGAATGTCTCCAGGGATGAGGCTTCCGTGACCTCTCTGGACAACCTGCTCCAGTGTTTGACCACCCTTATAGTGAAGAACTTCTTCTTAATGCCTAATCTAAACCTACCCTGCTGTAGTTTAAAACCGTTACCCCTGGTCCTATTGCTACATGCCCTTACAAGCAGGTGATTACCCCTGATCAAAATGATCTTCTACAAATATACCCCTTGAAACACAGAGTTGTTCAGCGCTACAATTACCGGCAAATAGCACAGGCCATGGGATAGGACAAGGATAAAATGGATTGCTGGTGCAAGATGGCTACTGAACACAGTGAATCAAGTGGGAGCTGTGTTTAGTTACAGAAGAATCTTGGTTACATTGGGAAGGTATATAAAAAGAGGAAGGAGACACCAGACAGAAGCTGAAGAGTCATGGGAAAAGTCCATTCCTGTTTCTGCCTTTGTAGCTTCTCCAAACATCACTGGGACGCATTCTGAATTCCTCTATGCTTCTGTGAAAAGGAAGTTGCCCACTGGGATGTAGTGGTATGAAATCAGAATGAAACCTACTCATCTTCAGCAAAGTTGTGGTGACAGTATAACTGACACTGGGTAGAGAAGGCAGCAATGGCGATTCCTCAAATATTACACTATTGGGAAGTGCAGGTTACAAAACAGCACACTCATAGGGTTTGAGGGTTAAACTGCTCCTAGAGTAGATGGTAAGCTACAATTCCAACTTTTAAAACTAACTCAAGGGTTTTTTAAAAGCAGTTTTTCCTAGCTCAGACCAACCATTAGCTGAAGAGGTGGAAGTAGTGAGAGGAAAAGGGATTTATGTGCATACACCAGAAGGAGAATATATCCCTTTGAGAATGATTTCCATGGGTCCCCTACCTACAAATGAAGAGATATGTGATATAACAATTCATTGTTCTGACACACATTACAATCATGATGTGCAGTTTTTAATGCATTGTGTTACATTAAGCTTAGCCCATGGTCTAACACCATGTAACATAAATTTCTTTGAAGGAAGTAACATAGCACGATACTGTCTTTTAAAAGACACACACAATTTTTTCAGATCACCTGCTTTTTATCCATGAATGCCCAATCCAAAAATCAAGGTGGCAGATGAAAGTGGAGTGAATGAGTATCCACAAACCAGAGTATTTATCTTGTGTAGTTTTGCTCATTGCTACCTGTAGTCAATGACTCCAGTCAATTTTTATGTTGTAATGCATGAGCAAAGTTGATGGACATATTTTTTTGTCACCCCCGGTTAGATTTTATTCAGGGTCAATCAAGGGAGACCTGACAGCCGTTAAGACTGTAAAACACACTGAGAATCCTTACAAGTGTTTATTTCTCAATAGAGAGAAGGGCTTTGTTTATGAACCTGTCACTAACCTTATTTCGTCTGCTCTCTCTTTTTGTCCTACCTTGGGGGCAGATTTTCAGTTTTAATTGATGGTTTATTTTAAAATAAAAATATCAGTGGAAGTTATTTTCATTGGAATGAAATAAAATAAATTATTGATTTGACAATAACTGGGTATAATAAAATCGCCAGTGAAAGATCAAATTAAAATCTGAAGCTTAAAGAACTCACAGAATAAAGCCGCATACGATTAATCTCCTAGGGAAAAAAGAGGTAGATTTTATATGTTTATATATACTTAGATATTTACTGATTTATCTCCTCTCAAGTCATAGGAAAGATTCAGGATTTTTAAAGACTTCTTATATAAATGCCTTGGAACTGGTCTTCAATGCCTGCTTGATTCGCAAGTTATTAGCTTCATTTTAATTGAATCCTTTCTGTGATACAATACAAAGCCAAACTGTGAAACTCATGGATGTCAACTGACATCTGTGTGGGTTTGACTGATCACATGCTTCAGTGCAAAGTTTAAATACCAGCAAAGAGGATTCCTCCTTTTTTGGCCACATCTGAAAACTGCAATTCTTATCAAAGACTGAACACTCAGGACAATATTCTCCAATGAAGAAACAATCTTTGCCAGTGCTTAGCAGACAGGAACGTGTTGGTAGCACACAAAGGTGGAGGACTGCAAAGTAGCTGGCACCAAGTAGGCAGATCATGCTAATATCCCTTATGGTGCTGCATGTGATGTTCTGAAAGATTCCCATGAGTCAGTAAAAAAAAAGGAAAACAGTATCTGTAGACAGTAGCATCAAGATGAAGCAGTATTTAGCAAGTCTAAGGGAGGTAAAAATGCATGCTTTAAATAGGACAGCAGTCCTTATTGGCAGATAAACGTGCTGTCATGATATAGCTTGACACTGTAAAGTAACTGGCATGAAATCACACTGTTGTGATTAAAAGTTTAGTAGCAGTTTATTTAAAATAGTTTGGAAATTGGTGTGTTGTAATTGTGCGATTATCATAATGTAGGAGTTTCTGGTGAGTTCTTACAGGAATTTTTTCACCAGGCCTAGGATATTAAATATATTTATTAATCTCCTGAGAAGAAGTAAAAAATAATTGCTAGTAAAGCCTGCTGCTGGCACAAATGTTGTTGACATTGTAAGTAATAAGAACAGATTAGTTCTGTAAAGCGATTTGGATTGCTGGGTGAAATGAACTAATTCAAAACATGTAATTTGAATGCTGGAAAAGTCAGGGTCATATGTGTAGATGCAAAGAATGTAAGTAAGACTTATGGAGTCAGAAAACTGTGACTTGGAAACCAGTAGCCTCAGAAAAGGACCATTGGGTTGTGATAGCTAACCAAGTGAACACAAGCCCAGCTATAATACTATGGCTGACAGAGAGCAGGTATCGCCCATTAACATACTGACACATCAGTGTTATGTAGGAGTGTAGAAGTGCTAAAAGGATGAGGCCCTGTCTGCAATCACATGCCCTACTCTACACTTCGAAGTGGGAAAAAACACTTGTAAGGCTCAGAACAAACTTTTTTGAGTAATACAATACCTGGAAAACATACCCCATGCAGCAAGGCACAAGAAGCTAAGTGTATTTAGCCAGCAAAGAAAGGAAGGGATTTGTTCAATCTGTGATCTATATAGAGAAGGAGTTTCTGATAGCAGCAGGTTTACAACCCAGCAGAAAGAATAAGCAGTAATCTTTGATCTTGCTGGATAATACCAGGATTGAAATAAGGGGCCAGATTTTAAGTATTGAGCAATTGACTACTGGGGAAAACCACCAGTGCGTAAGAGAAATTAAGTTGTTTAAGACTGGATTTTTTAAATGTAAAATATGCTTGTCATGGTTTTACCCCACCTGGCAGACAGCCACTTGCTCACACCCCTCAGTGGAATGGGAAAGAGAATTGGAAGAATGAAACTGAGGGACTCATGGGTAGAGATAAGACCAGTTTAATAAGGAAAGCAAAAGCCATGTACAAGCAAATCGAGACAAGGAATTCATTCACCACTTCCCATGGGCTGACAGGTGTTCAACCATGTCCAGGATAGCAGGGTGCCATCACACATAATGGTGATGTGGGAAGACAAACGCTGTCATTCTGAAAAGCACAGGAGTTAAATTCTCTTTCCCCAGCTTTGTATGCTAAACATGATGTCATATGGTATGAAGAATCCCTTGGGTCAGTTGGGGTCAGCCATCCCAGCTGTGTCCCCTCCCAGTTTCTTGTGCACCCTCAGCCATCCGGCTGGTGGGGTGATGTGAGAAGACAAGGCCTTGACTCTGATAAGCACTAAGCACTGCTAAGTGATAATGAAAACAACCTTGTGTTATCAATACCGTTTAAGGCACAAATCCAGAACACAGCCTCATGCTAGCTGCTATGAAGAAAATTAACTTTATCTTAGCTGAAACCAGGATAATGCTTTAGCTTAACTGCAAGTTTAGGTTTAGTGTAGAAATTAGCAGGTGAAGTGTGTGCAGGGGTTTAGGCTGGACAATCTTAGTAGTTTCCTCCGTCCCGGTAAGTCTACTTGGTTTGTATTGGAAGGTTCTTTAAAGATCATCAAGTTCCAACCCCCTGCCATGGACAGGGACACCTCTCAATAGACCAGGTGGCTGAAGGCCCCATCCAATCTGGCCTTGAACACTTCCAGGGAGCGGGCATCCACCACCTCCCTAGGCAACCTGTTCCTCATATTGAAGAATGTCTTCATAATATCCTTCATCTCCTTCAAAGAAGCCTTTCTGCTAACATGGAAAGCTCAAGCGTGCACCTAAACTGAGGAACCAGTCTCTTGTACACCAGACTCAGCTGCAGGACCTGAAATACATCCATTCTGTAATCCAAACTGAACGCATCCAGTCTGTAATCCAAACTGTAAAACTGAAGTCCTGCTTCTGGACTACTAGGTTTTTTCATGGGGGAGGAAGGTGGAAATAGAGATCTGTTTACTTTTTTCTTACATGCAGGGCATTTAGGTGCAAGAGGTGCTAGAAAGAATTACAAAGAAACATCACACTCTAAATATTAAAACAACACTGATTTTGCTAGTTAGCCTGATCAAACTGGTTTAAGGGGATTTTCATATTTCTAGTTTTAAGTGAGGAATGAAAACCTTTTTGTTTTCAGAAATATATATATATTTTTAAATATCTATAAAGCTTTCAAAATACATCCTACAGCAATCTTTCCTAATCCAGCATAACAGGGCACTGAGCCCTTGAAATACTATGTATGTATGAATTACACTTTACTAGCAAGTCTCACTTGCTTAAATTAAGATGAGTCAGGATTAGGTGGTTAGTCTGTGCTTGCTAGGGGTTTTTTTAGACCAAAGAGAAAGAGATATCTCTAGAGTTCAGTTCATGCTGTATAAATTTGGTATCTGAAACTGCTTGGATTATTCATCATCTGAAAATTACTGAAGTTGCATTAAATTAATCCCACATTCAATGTTTAATTTCAAAAAGTGACCTCCCCCTAGTCCACTCTCTTAATCCTGGAGATTGTCAAAGTTTGTAGACACAACGTTTCCAACATTGACTTTAGGGAAAGTCCCTCTAGGCACACCGAGAAACACTTCAGCACTGACTATACACAGCATGCCACACCTGTGACTAGTTTAAAGAGTCACAGAAAGCTTTTCCATCCTGTCATCATCTTTGGAGTGATATCTGCTGTTGGTTTTACTCCACAGCTGAATGAAACTTACTCTGAATTTAGAAGAACATGGGTCAATGCACAGTTTTTCCTACCAGGAAACCATCCGTGGTGGGAGCACAGAAAATACTAAGTATTGAAAAATCTTTCTCCTGTTTGTGCTGCTTCATGTTTCCTGTAATAATTCCATATGATTGAAGCAGAGAAAGACAATGCAGCCAAGTTGCTAGATCATCTCCCTCTGGGAAAATATTCATACTGAAAATGGATCCAGCATGTGGATTAGGGAAGGCTCCCATCTTCATACAACGATTTACCTGGTTGAATGAAATCTGTTTTAGGAGACCTTCCACGGTCAGAGAGGGAATTCAGGCAAGGTGAAAGCTCAAACTACTGACTTAGTGGGTAAGGCAAGAGCACCAATGCATTTAGGCTTTTAAAGAAAAGATGTAGCTATCTAAATCTATCAGAGCTCAGGCAGGGCACCCCAAGTATATGAAAGGACCTGAAAGTGCATTAGAGGAGGCTCTGAAAGGCCAAATTTGAGACGGTAGGTATGGTTTTGACACAGGTACTTTCTGCAGTGCCCTGCTTAGATTCTAATTGGAGACATGCAATGCCCTAGTGATTGTACCAGCTGCCCGGGCAACCAGTGTGGTTGCTGGGAATTTCTAGAGCTGCTCAGAAGTTACATTAAACGTAGATGTTTACATTTAAGTTTTAAAAAACCAAACAGCATTAAAAATAAAACTGAAAACAGATGTGAAATACTGATAATTCTATTAGAACGTAACTTTTTTTTTTGGCATTATTTCAGTATATTAGAAAGAATATCAGAGGCTCAAATAAAGCTGTAGAAAAACAATACATTTTTGAGGTCACTGTGGGCATTATTAAAATAATTATTTTGTCTTCAAATCCAGAAATGTATTATTTTTCCACCATAACTGTGAAGCTGACACTGGATTTTGCACTTTTTCATTTGTTTTACTGTGCAGAAACCCCCTGTTTTCTTTCTTTGTTTTAGCTGAACTAGTAGGTACAGCAAATATTTTTTACTTTTAATTATCATTGCTCATGCAAAATTCAGAAGTGGATTAAAGTCTGAAAATGCAGGATTCTTTTTTCTTCTAGTTTATTAATTAAAAAAAATATGGAGAAGTTAACACAGACAAAGTCCTAATGGTGAAGGGTCAGGTTTCCAAAGACATTTTGGTGCCTGGAGTTGGAGGCAGATGGCCAGTGGGAGTTTCAGAACCCATCCTACAGATTAAATTTCTAACTCCTATTGACTTCAGGGGAAATAAGGCACTAGCCCTTATAGACACTTCTGATAATCCACTAGCTATTTATCCGCATATTAAAAATCTAAGTATTAGCTCCTGGAGACAGGAAATAATCTGTCAGTTCACTAAATAATGAATCCACTTAGTTAATTTAGTAATCTGGCTGGTTTAAAATACTTTTCTTTTTATAAAGGGAAAAAAACCAATGCCTTATATTTAAGACAGTTAAATGCAATTAATTAAACCAGTTTTTAGCATTTAAATTGATTTTTGGTTTCCACCCCAATGCATTTTGATACAAGTTCTAAATAAAATCATAATTTAGAAAAGTCTTTTGCCGTTTTCTGAGATATGAATGTAAAACGTAAGCATGTGAACAAATTACAATAATTTTCACACTCTCACTGTGTATATTATATGATAAAATAAATAAGATCTTTAAATGTATCAAGTATACATTGCAAATATGGTTGCAAATCAGCTTGTGTTAATTATTATGCCAGTGAGTGAGAACGAAGTTAATTACCAAGCACAAATGAAAAGCAAAAATAAAATCAGCTATTTAAATCAAGGTTTCCTTCTCATTGTTTTTAATCCTGATTAAAATTGAAAGCTTAAATTACTATGAGCAGGTAAAGACTAACAAGGATCCGTAAAATGCAGCCCTGTGAAATACAGTCACAGTCTCTTAAATCTGTTCTTTCCAGAATCACAAGATCTGTTGAACCTTGTTCTCCCATTTATTTACCCAGATCTATGAAGATTTCTGTGCCTTAATCAATGCAAACATAACATGATGTAAGTGACCTGTTCTCTGGGTTTATGATTACCCTCAGCTCCATTGCCTGCCTATCACAAGTAACATTTGCCAGTAATAACCCATAATATTCAGAGCTTTTTCATTTCCATGAAACACTTCCCAAGTAACAGCTGGGCCCTTTGAATGCTTGAGTTTAATTCCTTGGTTTTCAGAACTCTTGACACATTCCTCCTCTGCGTCTATCTGGCAAATAAAATAAAACACTCTGCTGGTACAAAGGGGAAGAAGATAGCCCAAATCTCATACCATCAAGTTGAAAAGGGCATATACATGATGCAGCTTTTATGTATTAACCCTATACTCTGCAAATGCTTTGCTTAAAATGTTCAGGGAATGAAGTAGATCAAATCATAATGCAGAATAATTGATGAAAAATAACATCCACTTCTTTTCATTGACACTCAGGCCAAAATGTTTTATCTTTTTGTTCTCTAAATCTTCCTGCATCTTGCTGAGAAAGCTTGGAAGAGGTAGGGGCAGGCAGGGAGCTAAATTTTCTTACTGAGAGCATGAGTAACGAGGCTTGTGTGCATAAGTTTTTTGCACTGCTTGGAAAATTGCTTCCTACTGCATTTCTTTGAGGCTCGAAGAATAACCTTTATACATCTAAGGGTTTTAAAAGGTCTAAAGTAAACATTTAATGGTATGGAAACAATAATGTGACATCATTCCAGTAAATACAACTTTGTGCTGTGCAGCTTGTTTTACCATAATGGTGTTACTTAGTCATTTATTGGTCTTGTGTGAGCAGCTGGAAAGAAAGGGGGGAATCAACAAAAAAAACCCAACAAACAAAACCAAACAGGTGCACTTAGGGGAGCTGCCTTGTCTGAGAGTTGAGAAATGTGCTCAGTTTTACCATACAAACATATAACTAAATAGGACCAGGTTTGCTTGGCTTGATCTCCTCCACACAAGCTTTGGTTTTATGTATAAATACACAAGTATTTACCCTAAACCTTTCCATTAGAACCAGTGCCTGACTCTGGCATTTGCTAATTTGCTTTATTTAATTATGAAGTCCTTGATTGGCCCCCTCTGCCCTCCAGCATCTCTGTACCTTCTGCGCAGAGGAGCCTGTGGGCCACATAAAAGCCCTTCTGTCTTTCTCTCCATGTTAACAGAAATCAAGAGGAACCTTAAAGCTGTCCTCATTGGCCAGGGTATCCACAGCCAGCACAGACCTGCTAGATTCTTGCCACTTTCCATTAATTCTCATCTTAATTTGGTATTGCATTACCCTGAAAGTAGAGGCAGGAGAACCCAGGGAGGCCTAGCCAAATACCTGGGGGTTTGAAATACCTGGAGTTAAGAAAGGGAGGACCAACTCTGTTCTGCACACAAGCAATGGGAAGACCAAAGCTTGAGCTGAGTCTCCTTCATTGCCCACAGTGCTCAGCACATGAAAAAAAAAGGTCCTTTCCTAGGAAGAGATCTTCATGCATTGGCAACCTTTCCCAGGGTGTCTTGCAGGCAGGTTTCTGTACCCTTGACATGCCACTGTGTGTGAGTGGAGGCTAGTTCACATCACCATAGTGGTGCTGCAATGTGAGACGTCTCCGGGGAAGGGGTAGACCTGTACCACCTGCAGGCTCTTGAGGGTCTCTGCTGCAAGAAGAAGTGTTACCCTCAATGTACTGAGGGAAGGTGTTCCCTCCCTCAGCTCCCAGGCACCGGCTGTGGGATGTGGTACAAATGGAACATAATGGTTTCTCGCTCATTTTAAGGTAAGAGAGCTACAACTCAAAATTTTCTCTCCTGTGTCTTGCTGGAGAATTTATATGTTAAGAGCACTTGTATAAAGTTGCTGGAATACAAAGTATGTATTATTTATTATTTTCATGCTTGCAACGGTTTGACAGAAGACAAGAGGAGATGACATTTGAAGAGAATATAGGAAAGAGCAGAAGTACATTAAAAGATCATGAGGAACACTTTGTCAGCTAGTTCCTGCCTGTACACTGCCTTGATTAGATGAAATGCATGTGCACATTTATTCCATACCAGAAATAAATGATGGTGTTACATAAAGGTTTTACAAGTGCAACTTGGAGATAAATTAGCTACTCAGAGGTGGAAATGTGAGCAATGATATAAACTATATGCCTGGTGGTTACCTGTTTTGCACCTTTCACTTGTGTTTTGTGGAAAATGTCTTTTGAAATGTTTTGAAATATTCTGACAGAATTTGATTTGGAATATTTTACCCTTCCATCTGGCCAGCACAAGATACTAATGAGTGTGAGTTCAGCCAAAAGGGGAATCACATCAATGTCTTCTGTGGCTCATAAAAGCTTCCTACCACAGAATAGATGTCTTTTTTTTATGGTTAGAAACTAATATTATGTCCCTTTGGAAATAATTTGAAATAGGGGAAGCACCTCCTTCAGATCACCAGGATAATTTCATTAAAAAATGTGGGATTCTTTGTTCCGTTTTGAGGATCCCCAGGCAACTAGGTATCTTTGGATAAGGGTTTCTTGATAAAAGAGAGAAAAAAGAAATCACTCTGGTAAAGCTTGGGAGGCGGAGAGGTAACAGCAGGCAGGCTCCTGGGGACAGATCCTTCTTGGGAGTAAATTGCCATAGCTCTCCTGGAGTTATGACAATTTAGACCAGCAAAGAGCTCCCCTTTGAGCTTTATACTTGTCCTTTTGGGAATTAGACTAGACCATTTCAACACATCTATTGGAGGAGATGTACAATCTTTGATTCTATTTATAAAGTGTAAAAAGAGGCAATCTCTTCAAATTGTGGGAGTTTATCTTGAAGTTTATATGATATTCTTTCATAAATTGCTGTTGTAGCAAGAGATTGAAGCCATTTATCAGCAGATATTGGAGATGTTACAATGATGCATTATGATACATTTAGCTACCAATATTTAGCTATCAATATGATACATTTATCATCAATATCTAGCCAATACTACCGATGATTTAGCAGGAGAGGTTAGATGAAAATACTCTGATGTATCATTAGGGAGACAGAGTGTCTGGAATGAAAGACTCCAGTATCATTTATATTTCTTGCGTTACTGTGTCCCAAAATTGCATCACCGCAGACCAGGGTGATTTTTTAGAGTGTGTCTTCACTTTACAAGTAGGTGGGTTTTCCTCCCTACATAAAAGTCTGCACAGCTCTGAGTCCTCAAATACAGGCATCCGGGGGACAGGTTTTGGCATAGATGTTTGCAGATGATGAAATTCACAATCTAACTGAAAAGAAGGGGATTTGATCAAGAACAGCCTATGTTATTACTGCTCAACTGCTTATGTTACTAACTGTAGTCACACAAAGAGTGCTAAATGCTTCAGGTTAGCATTTAGGGGTGGCGGGGGTCAGGGGAGCGGTTCGTTGCTTTTACCAAATTATTCATAAAAATATCAATGGCCATAAAAGCAAGCTAGTCGTCCTGGTTTTGGCTAGGATGGAGTTAATTTCTTTTCTAGCAGCTGGTGGAATGCTGTGTTTGGGAATTAGGATGAGAGCAGTCCTGATAGCACTCTGATGTTTTTAGTTGTTGCCAAGCAGTTAAGGACTTTTCCAGTTGTTCATATTTGCCAACTAACAAGAAGGGAGGGGATGCAGCCAGGACCAGTGACCCAAACTGGCTTGTCCCTAGTAGCTATTCAGAAAAAAGCCACTCAACAAGACCACACATCACCATGATTCCCAGAACAGGAATTCTGAAGTAGTTTTTCCCATGACATTTGCAATTAATCGTGCTGAAAAGAGAAAGTATTTTCACTGCTTTTTCAGAGTCCTCCAAAATCCCAGTGCTGTCCCAAAGTCTCAGTGTGCCCTGCTTTGACTACATGCAGCTTTATTAATGAACAACATATTGACAGTAAATTTGTAATGATGAAAGTTTTTCAGGCACACTAGTCTCAAAAAAAACTATGAAAATCACAAGATGACTTGGTAAAACTAGCTGAATAAGCAACGTGAAAGTTGATGAAAGAAAACATAAAAGCAGAAGGAGGAAGCATCCTTGTATGTAGTTCAGTGAAGTTTTAAAATCAAAAAACAGCTGCTCTCAGGAAAAGCAGGGAGGGTCTTTGGATGTACCTGCAATTGGGTAAGGCAGAAAATAAAATGTCATCACATTTTATGCTATTATAAATACTTTACCACCTCTGGAATACTGTGCTCAGTTCTGCCCACTGACTTTTAAAAGGGATGTTTACAGAATTAGGCTATGCCTGTCTTGCACTAGACAAAAGAGCAGAAGACAGCTCAGAGTGCTCCCATTGAGCTGCACCTGTCTGTGTTGCCCTATCTGTAGTGTTAAAAGGATAACTCATATGCAATCAGGCTACCTGAGTCAGCATCACCACTACTGAAGACTGGATCAGGAACCACAGCAGCTAGTTTTTCTGCCTGGCCTCGGCCAAGAAATAACACTGCTGGGATGTGTGGCAGTGGGCCATGCTGAGCCCTCTGTGGTCACCACGCTAAAGGTAGGATGGGCTGCAGCTAAATCTCACCACATGCTCTTACAAAAGTCCATCTTATGTCCAAATATGGGAAAGGTGAAGTAGGTTGGACTCAAGACCAAGATTGGACTTGGGATCAATGTACAGTATTGGAATAGTCCCACAAACACTGGCAGAATGAAAACTTTAGGAGGGAATAGATATAGACACCTGGAAAAATTCAAATGCAGTGAAGGGCTCAAGGGATTCGGATTTATCTTCTATGAAAAAAGATGCCAGTTGTAGAGGATGTGATCAAGATATTTAAAATAACAAATAGCCTGTAGAAGACACTTTCTGTCTTAACAACACGAGTGCTATAGGGCAGTGAAACGATAAGACAGCAGATTCATAACAGTGAAAGGTTTATTTTCACCTGGCAATTAGCTAAACAAAGTCAGTGGGTATCAGTGAAAGCAAAACCAGCAGTATTCACAGGAATAGTTAATCTCTACCGTGAACAATCAAATGTTATGTGCTAATACCAGAGAGTTATGGAAGAGATGTAAAGGTTGATCTTTGAGGATTAAGCTCATCTCCAGATACCAGGAGTTAAGCCATGAATAACCTTCATGTGGGACATATGAGCCATCATCTTCCTCTTGTTCATACTACCTGCCGAAACAGATGCTGCTATGGAGAGGGAACTTCAGCCTAGTCTGATGTCAATGATGATACGAATTGCAGTGATTGTCTCCTAGTTTAAAATGTTGGAAAGAAGTGCTAGTTTTGTGCTAATTTAGAAACAGGCTGTTGTCTGTTGTAGCTTGTGGTAGCTGAGCATGATCAGTCTTGAAGAAAAGTGACTAGGAGGAGGTTTAATAATGATTTATTATGTGTGCTTGCTAAGTACCAGTATTTAGTGCCACACCAGTTCACCGTAGAGATTAGAGGTCCAACCTTCTAAATCTTTATTCAAGCAAGGAGGCTCTTCGTACCACAAAGGACTGATCCCACAGATGAAATTATCAAATCAGACCAAAAAGGCTCACATAACATTTAATGTTGACCTGACAGTCTGTAGAGGAACATTTTGATGAAATGGCAAAGATCATTGTTCTCATGCTAGGTTAAAAATTCCAAGAATCAAAAACTAAGCAAGAGAGACTTGATAGATACCAGAAAGTGTGCTCTGGGAGCATGGTGTGGCTTCTCTGCACTTTCATGCTGGGCTCTCATTAAAAGAAAGCACAGGGGACAGTGGTGACATGCATTTGTGACACAGTCGGGGTGCGAACCCATGAAGTGTCCTCAGGTTTCCCAACTTAGACAGTACCATCATCTTCGCACTAATGATCAAACCTCAGACACTAAATGGATGCTTTCAGCCACAGAGGAGGCTGTGAGTCAAGATAAAGGTCACCATCCGCGTGGTGTTTGCAGAGGAAAATGAATTCAGTTTTATGTTCTCTTACCATAGCCTTGTTTTTGAGTTAAGAAAGGGAGTGATATTAGTTTAAGAGAACTTCTGATCTGACTAAATTGGTTTTAGTGTAATTGGAAAAGTGCTAATGAAAAGTAAGAGGCAAAAAAGAACAACAGATCCTCAGAGAGCTGCATGCTAGCATTTAGTTAGAAAATTTTAAATCAGTAATGAACGATTCAGGTTTGCTGCACACATCTCTAAAAGATATATTAAAACATCACTCTCTACAGCCTGAATTCTTTTCAGTAACAAGGCAAATTAAAATCATGTCTGTATTCTGTTCTTTAAAGTAGAATTAGCCCATATGTCTGCTTAGACAGACATATGTGTTATTTCTGATTTTTCTAGCAGATAATTGCCTACCACTTTCTGTATTATTTAAAATACAAAAAATGCTTGGTTAAAATCTTTCATGCAGAATAAGTGTACTACCCTAGACACAGCTATGCCACTGTGTTCACCTTTTTTCACAGAGTACAGTAGCCATTTGGGTGAACCGTGGCATCTGAACCAAATAAATATCACTGATACAGTGATAAAGTTCAGGCAGCTTTAAGTCTGTGTTGTGTAAAATTCACAGTTTTCTAGTTTTAAGAGTTTCTTCCCCTTTCCTTTAGTCCAGAAGAGGATACACATTCATTTTTAGTAAAATAATCTTTTGGTACGTCTACAGGGACCATTTCTGATATAGAATTAAATTGTGGTGCAGGCAGAATCTTTATTACATTTACATGACCCCATAAAGATAACTTTAATAGTTCCCCATAGAGCAAAACCCTCCTTAATTTTGTTAATTATTTTCCCCCGGTTATGCTTAGCTATGTCTTCTAATTCAGTATGGATCTTGATACTGAGGTCTGTCAAATACTTAGCAATCTACTCAAATCCCCATTGGGGAACACGGTTTGAGGGACAGATCCTAGATAGACATGATCCTTTGGAGTTGCACAAATAATTCTAAGCAGAAATCTTTTATTTTCTGCCTGCTTTTCTTTTAATACACTGGTATTGTGTTAGAGAAATAGAGAAGAACTGGGCATGATTTCTCTCTAGAGCTAATAAGCATTGAGTCCACGTGAGTCCAGGATGTCCTCATCGCAAAAACCAGTTTACTGTGGGGATAGGTTCTTCAATACCAATTGCTTCATCCCTCATATCTGTTCTCACTTCACTGCTTGTTAATGTAAATGTTTCTTTAGAGAGGAATTCTGCCACAAAATATTCTTGATGTTTCTTTGATAATTGGAGTAAATAGTTCTAATTAATCTCTCTATATTTATGTCAAAGTCCAAGGGTATTCTGCCATCCACCCTTTCCTCCCACCACCCATCCTATCAATGGTATCTCCATGTACACAGCAGCAAATATCCCAAGGAGATAAAAACTTACCCAATTCTTTTAGATTGAGCTTTTGATATTCTGATCTGGAAATTAGTTAATGATGTAAGTGCGAACATGATGCTATGACAAAGGCAAGTATGTTGTTTGGCCATACATTATCGGCTAAATCAGAGGTATAAAGAGAAGATGTAGATTCCTGTCATGCCATACCAATCTAGGATGCTTTTTTGCAGGCCTTTAATCCTAGAATTCAATGAGCTGTTCACACTCATGCACCTATACATTTTTTAAACCTGTAATACCAGTAATATGGAGACTGTATTCATATGATACTTACTCACTTTGGACAGCCAGCTTGGCATTTACAATAAATTATCTACATTGTGTTAATCTATTTCCCTTTTTGTAAAAACTATACAGACAGAAATCTCCCCATGTGCTTAAAGCAGGAATGTTTCTGATTTTTAAGTATGGCTGTGTTATGCTGGTAGAAAATTTCATCTACCAGCAGGCAACAAAGCAGAATTAAATATGCAGTTGGTATTGCCCACACAGATTCTATTTTGCTCCTTATTTTTCACCTTTCTCTGAAAGAGCGCATCTAATATCAAAAAGGAAAAAAATAAATGGAGCAATGTCCTCAAAGCAATAGTTTAGTCTAGTCTGTTTCTTAACTCCTATGGAGTGAATGAAGAAATCTTTGGAAGAAATAGATAACGTAGACTAAATTACTGAGGAGGATGAATTAAAGGATCTCAAGTGGAAAAGGCAATTAGTAATTTATATTTTACATTAAACAGCAATGCGAACTCGGCATCAACAAATAAGAAAAACTATGGCTACTACTGATTAATTTCTGTATTACGAATACTCTTGGTTTTGGATGAAGAGGATGAAAAAGCTGTTAGAAAATCTTTCTAACTGACAAAAATGCACTGTTTCTGGTAAAGAAATTACTTTGGGCACGGTTTTACTTTGGAGGGTAGGTGTCCAAACACTCGTGTGGCATGAGTAAAGCTGGTGGGACACCCTTCACGTCATGTCAGTTGCAGGACAGAGCTTAGGAATTCAAGTTTTCATGAAGCAGTTGTAATGAAGCATGAGTCTGAAGCAAATATATGTAACGGGAACACCACTCATAAATATTGTAAGATTCTTTATAAGTTATACAAATAGTCCTGTTAAAATACAGTGAGTTTTCTCTATACTGAAAACTCAGTAAAAATCGCTTCTCTCTGTTGAGAAAAATAGAAATTTTATTACACATGAGAACTGCAGAGCAGGTCACTTTGTCTATGTGGTAAAATAGTCCATTTTTTTGCAGTTTCTGTAAGCAGGGCAAAGCTGCATGCAGAAAATATTCCCAAGAGAAATCCAAATGTCTCTTTTAACAGGAAGTAAGGGATTTTCACCATTTCTGTCCGCTGTAAATCGGTACCCTTGCCTGCATGTACACCCTGCCCTTGTGTTCTTGACAAATTCAGGAAGAACTTGCCTGTAATTACACACCAATGCAGCGCTTTCCCCTTGTTTGAATTACAAGAGCAAACAGCTTCTGATAGCACTTTTCTTCTGTTCATTCAAGAGGCCAGCTGTTGATAGAAAGAAAAATTGGAGCAACTGAAAGTTTCAGTTTAGCAAACAAGTCATTACTTAAAAAATGAGCTTCACACACTTGAACTCTGCCATTAGATCAACCATAGTACCTGTCTTGCTGACACTTGAGCATATGTAGCTACAGAAATCAAGGACCCATGTGAATGGGCTAATACACGTATCTAGAGCAGGGTTGAAACGTCCCTGAAGTATGTTTTTCTAGAGTTGGGTATTACTGTCAGTATCAAAAAACTCCACTTTCTTATTGATATTTGGGTTTGGGTTCTTTTTAAATCTTGTTAAATTCATTACTAATTATCTGGGAACATAAACTGAGCAGGTATTGTTAAAGCAAACACAGGATCCTCTAATTCATTCCATCCCCATCTCCATTGTTACAGACTAGCCATAGAACAGATCTCGTATTCCCAAGCTGCTGCCTTTGTGATGTTTTTCATGGAAAGCCATCAGAAAGCACTGGCTGATTACTCAACAAAGTGCTGTCTTCGATGTAATTTTACCTGGCATTGGACAATGAATTCCTGTTATCTGATGCATGTCTGCAGTCCAATTGGTGTAGTTGTATTGAACACTTTGTTGTTTTGTTTGTAAAAAGAGGGTTACAACATGTACTTACCTTTTCAGCCACCCCTGCAACTTAAATTACATCTAATCGGAAGAATGATCCAGAATGCAGCTACTTCTGTTTCAAAAAACCCCAAACTGGCATGGTGAAGGGGTAATATTATCACCTTTGAGTACGTAAATGTAGTGCTAAAGGACATCACTTAACATGTATGTGAAGCTCCATAGAGATTGTTTGGGTTTTTTTTCTATTCCAGTGGAGATCTGCAGAGATTTTATTGTGTGTCAGTACTTGGCACTTTTTTTCCACATGAGGCTTGAAACTTCAGAGAATGCCCGTGGGAATGATAGTGTATGTATTTTCATCACAAAACGCTATGCAGGAACATTTACTTGCACACTCCTTGGTGCGAGGAAAGCTTGCAGGTGTAGGAGTGGTGTTGGGAAGGAACACGGAGTGCATGTAGACAGACTTCTCCCAAAGGCTAAGTGAAGGCAGGAGTGGGGATTTTGCATTTGTGCTACAGACTCATTTCATGATTTCTGGTGCAGGAAGATTAACAGAGCTCCAAGAACTGATTATTTGGGTTATAAATAATCTAGGCAACAGAATGAAATCATGGTCAAGGAAATAATGCAAAAAAAACCCCCAACAAAACCAAGCCAACCAGGCAACTATTTCTCTAGTATCTTATCTTTTCTTGTCTACAGATGTTTCAAGTTCATCTTGTTTGGTGTAACCAAGGCAATTTACTGCAGGTCTTTCCAGCTTATGGACTCAGTAGCTTTTCTATTTCTATATAAATATCACACTTGCCATAGGTATCAGACATAAAAATGTCTGAAAATCTATCCATGTACATAGATGCTAAGATGGAATAAGATGTTTGCTTTTGCTTGCTAGTCTATGTAACTGAGATCTTTTTTTTTTTCTATTAAAGATTTTAAAATACTTCAAATAAAAGGATAATAAGTAAAAGGCTAGTTTCTTTTTTTAAAAAAGAAACCTTCCTAAAATCAATTTCCCTATTTATAATTGACCATTCTTAAGAATTATACCAAATTTTCCAAAGCTATGAATAATGACGGGGGGATGGGGGTGGAGGAGGTGTTTAGGATTGGTACATATCCTCACATATCTGTTCTTTTATTGCAGAAGTAGTCTGTAGCTGGAATTAAAAAAATTTGCATTATCCAAATTCCTCAGAAATGCTGAAGAAAAAGGGTAAACTTCAACATTCCGTGTTGTCAGACAGATTATACTGTCAAATCCTGAAAAAGGACTAGCTGTAATGGAAATCTAGATCTATGAACAAATTTGATCATGCTACTGTGCCCATAATGAAATAACAAGTAACGACTTTTTTGGTTTTGCTGTCACCGAGATGCTGTCAGCCTTTTAGGCTTCTTTAAGTTTAACGGCATTACTCACCTGTTCAGCAATATTCAGGAATTTAGCACAGCATTTGCTTTTCTCTGTTAATAAGTATTTAGCTAATCCTTCCTAAAATTTCTTTAAAAGCATCTAGGAGCTAAGTAAATTAAATGCGTGTTTTGGGGAAATGCAGTACAAAAGTAACTAGCCTGGAGTATTTCTGGCGTGACATTTTGGGAGGAGTGTTTCAGGAGCCATTGAAGTTGGTGGCTCACCTCCAGTTTGGTCTCCTCTAGAAATGAGTGCCAAAGCATAAATGTGGTGACTGTTCCCTCTTTATTTTCCCTGAGTCCGCAGGTGTGTGATGCAGTTAAAAACCAGGTCCAAACGAGGAATGGGATTCACAGCTTGCAGAGTCTTGAGATACAAATATTTGAAAAGTTTTAGAAGCTGTCCATCTTTTTTTCCCCTGTTCTGGGCAGCCTGTAAGTTCAGTTCCACTGAGTAAAAACATATGCACTCTTGAGCACACAATGTTTGAAATGAGTACAAGAATAGAGGCAATAATGTATTTCTTTCTTACATCAGGAAGTAATGGTGTGATTAATTTTCCCAGTGTGATAAATGACAGAAATTTCACTGAACTCAGCAGGTGCAGATAAAGGCGTTGGTTTCTTTGCTGTTTTACATTGGCCTTGGTGTGCTGATTCTGATCCTACCCAAGACATGAGATGCTGATCTTCACTGAAACTCACAGCAAAACTTCCCTGTCCTCTGTCAGTTTGGACCTCTGCTCAAGGGTGGTCTCACTGATTTTAGTAGAGTTATACCTGATGAGCAAATGGCACTTGAGGCACTTAGCATTCAAAAGCCTTCCTGAAAGTGGAAAAATGTTTCTGGCCAGTTTATACGTAGTCTATTTGGTGATGTGCCACATTAGCTAGCAAATAATGCTGTTCCCCAGCTTTCAGAAACCAGGAATGCTTCACTTTTTAGATACAAATAATATAGTGCCAGAATACATTTTTGAAGGATATATTTTCCATTCAATATCTGTCACATTTTATGCAGTGTGAAATCTGTGTAAACACTTGATATTCTCTACTGCTCATTGTATCTCTGCATGTTAGTACACATTCTGAGTATGAAAGAGACTTTCTCCAGCAATTATGTACAGATTCCAGCATTAGTTAAACCAGCTGTGTATTAAATAACTTTTATTTTATAACTCTGTTTATAGACAATAACTTTTATTAGACCTATTGATATTTTAATTTGTCTTTTAAATAAAATTGCAGTTACTTTACAGTGAAAAATTAAACTGGCAAATTAATAATTAAAGTTGCATAGAGAACTCCAGGCTGCATCTTGTCACAGAAACTCACCAAACCCCAAACTGCTGTCACAGGTACTAATTTCTACATCTGTACAGAATTTTACTGGAAAATTTCAAGAAAGTAGTGTGTCCTGCTGATTAATTGATACATGGTGTTGAAAATATTTTACAATGTACTGCTTGGAGTCTTATAAAGATGGGTAGGATACAGCTGTGTTAAAGAACAATTAGGGTTTATTAGTGACCACCAGAATTGTATTTAGCTGCCAGTTTTGTTGTTCTCCTGTGGAGACATTTTTTTTCTGTTTGTTGGTTAGGTTTTTCATTTTAGCTGGTCCCAAATAGCTTGATCCTATTTGTATGGTGCTGACTGAAGTTATTGTAACAGGTTTCTACTTATTGTAAGTAGGTCCTGAGCTGGAACTGAAAGTGTGCTCACTGATTGATTGCCTGTCTGCAGTCAGGGGACAGACTCCGTGTTTCTTTTCAAGTTCAGAAAGATTCACATAACAAAAGTTAAAGGTCTAATTTTTCCAAATAACAATGTAGAAGAAGGGTCTGCTTCTTCTGAGTTAATTTAAGTGCTGTAATAATCCAGTTTTAAACGAGGTAACTTAACATCAAATTCTGATCTTGGTTTTATTGCTGCAAATCTAAAAGCATTTCATTTACATCCGCAGAGTTGCTTCATTTGGAGCTCACAAGCAGAACCATGGGAACTAATGGCAAAACAAACATGTCATTGGAAGGCAGAGTTTAAATTGTGTCTTTAATTCTAAATACAGCATTGCACATCAGAATAACTGAAGAATGTATTTGTTTCTTGTTTGCTCTAATTGTTTCTGCTGTGTCTAACTGTAGCATGTATTTCTCTAAACAGCAATCTTGCACATGCTGTGGACCTAATTCTAACATCACAGATACCTGAAATGGGAATGCAAAGTCAGTCTCTGGATATGTGGAGTTCAGTACAGCCAAAACAAAGAAAAAACAAATATCAACCAACCAACCACCAACAACAAAAAAGCCCTACATCAAGCTCCAGCCTAAGGTTTGTTCTTACTTTAAGACAAACAATGCTACAGAGCAAAACCTGAGATTAACTGCTCTTTGCTTTTATTAAATACAGTGCTGATGAAGAGATGACACTAAGTTTCTCTTTAGAGGGAAAATAATTCAGTGAATGACAGCAATTTCTGGAAACATATGAAATAAATATTGGAGGAAAAGATGAGATAAAGGAAAAAATACGACTTAAGAACACATGGGGAAAATGTGGTTTTAAAATCTGCAAAATGACTACGCATGAAAACAGAATGTTGACTCAGTTTTAAATTTGGCTTTATTTTTCAGATGGGATCAAAGTAGTTTTCTTTTTATACATTCACTTAGCTACATTTTTGCATTTGAAATGAAAGAAAAACCAACCTAATAATACCATCTCAAGTCAACCTATAATCACTAACTTTAGTGAAAATCCCAGCTTCAGTGGAACTGCTGATAGACGAGGTTTCAGGCTGGATTTCTGTATTCCAATCAAAATTCTCTGAAATGTTTTGAAGCCCTTGATTTAACACTGCTGAGCAAAGCCAGTCAGATTTCTGACAACTTCTACTTAAAAGAACACAGTAAAAAACCTTAAACATTGAAGTAACGGCTTGATGCTAGCCTTGAATGTGTTCTGATATGGTACTAAACCAGTTCTGAGCAGCTGAAGAAAGTTGCAATTTATGTTGCTCCATAACAAAAAACTGTTTTGTTACATGATCCGCTTAAGTAGCTTTCATGCTGGCTGTTGTATTGGAGTAGTAAGCCTCTAAAGGAGGTGAAATCTGCTTTTACATGCAAGTGCATATCTCCTATTGAAGCCAAGTCAGCCCCTGAGATCAATATAGATGTAAAACCGCTGATTCTTAACAATGGAATGGATTAGTGGCAAAGTAATCCAAGGATTACACAAACCCAGCAATTGAAAGTAGTCCTCAAGAAAGGACATGGTTAGAAGTGGGTCATCTTCAGGAGGACAGAAAGAATGGAGGGGAGTGGCATTCTACATCAGAGGAAATTTCAGCTTTTAAAATTATTTTTCAAACACTATGAAATATGTTCTTCTATCGCTACTTGATTTAGTATTGCACCTAAAATCCCCTGGCATAAAGATCCCTATTGTGCTCGGTGCTGTACAAGCATAGGGCCAACACGTGGCCTCTGACCGAAAGCACAGGTTTCAAGCACGGGACAGCAACTCCATATGGAGGAAGCTGAGGAGATGTAGTGAGTCAAGACTGACTGGTGTGTTTCTGGGCTGTCAGGGGCCAGACTCCCAAATGTTGCCAGTTTTCCTGATGGGAGAGAGACACTGAGTGGATCGGGGGAGTTGGAGGAGGCTTTGCAAATGACTGGGGCATACAGGGAAGCCCAAGAGAGCACAGAGGCACCTTCTTTAGAATCTAAGCAGTGACTAATGAAAACTGGCACCACCAGCTATTCAGGGAAATATCTGTGTCTCAGTGCAAAGATGAGAGCTAAGATAGCAATAGGGCACTAAAGGACCTTGAGCATGAAGGAATAGCTCAGGTTCATTATAAGAAGGAAGAGGCAGTCAGGGCACAACTGAGAGCAGAAGTGAGGAGAAAGTCACAGGAACCTTCTAAGTGTCCTATGACATTAAAAGTGTCCAAGCAGCCTGAGAAGATTAAGCCTCATTTTTAAAATGTTTCCTCCTCACCCTCATCCCCTTTTGGTCAGTTTTGCTCCTGGCCAATCAATAATGCTGAAGGACGTGACACAGGAATGAATTAAGTTGACAAGTTTATTCATCTGCTGCTGTTCCAGGTGCTCAAGGGGTGGCATAACATCCCCTTTCCAGCTCTTCTTTAAAGAAAGGGAAGTAGTACCAAAACCCACCAACTTTTTTCCTGTGAAAGTCACCATGTGCAATCACTACAAGGTATGCCTTTGTACCTTAGCTGCCTGTCACACTGTTAAGACAAGAAGAAATCTTCTAGGTGCTGTCAGCTCAAAACAAGCATGCACTGATAT
>BSDF01000005.1:29258105-29273105 GCA_027925045.1 Hypotaenidia okinawae | reverse complement strand
CCGGGGCAGGGGGATCAAAGTTTGAATGGCGTCGTCCAAATCGCCTCCCCGCCTCGCGGGGCGGCACTGTCCAAACCTGCAGGCCAGCCGCTCGCAAAACTGTATTTTAATTACGAATTTTAAAGACAGACGAAAGAGTTACAAGGTATCACTGTTTAAGTGCCTCATCTACAAATTAGATTGCTACACAATTAATCAGAAAGTTAATTAATGAGCAAGTTACTAATTAGGACATTTAAAACCAGTGTTTATAGTGTCTTAGTTAAAAAAACCCTATGTAGCTAATTGGCCTATACACTGATTTCATAACTCATAGCCAAGGTTACAATACTACAGATGTATTATTATGTACAAACTGTAATTATGTCGCTATTTTATTAAGCGCATCTTACCTGAATCAATTTTATTAGCTTTTTTAACATTGAAAATTCCTTATTGAAAACAGACTAGAGGCCGGACATCATAAACACAGCCGCGACTTGTCTTCCGACGGAACGCGGGACGAGGGTCCGGCGTTTTGGGAGAGCCGAAAAAGTGTTTAAACGTGGGGCACGTCCGTGCCGCGGCTTGGCGGAAGGAGGACCCACGGGGATGGGATGGGTTTTCCCCCCGTGTCGTTACGAGAGCGGAGCAGGGAGGCAGGGTGCTGTGCGGGATTGGGATCGGGATCGGGACCGGGCAGGGAGGCCGGGACCGCGCCCGGGCGGGCGGGGGGCGAGGAGCCCTCTCGGCCCGGATCCGCAGCAGCGCCCACGGCTCGGGTTGGGGCAGCTTTTCTTCCCCCTTGTCTCCTCTTGACTGGGAAAGGTCACTCGCAGCCAGCCCTGAAGCTGACAGGCACCAATAGAAGCGGGATCCGGGAGGGGTTCCTTGTCCTCGCCTCACCCTGCCGTAGCCTGGCCTGGCCGGGGGGAAGTGAGAGCCCTTCCTCGCGGTGAGCCCTCCCGGCCCGTTCCTGCTGCCGCCGACTAGCCGAACGGCCGGGCAGAGACGCGCCGGCCCCGGCATCCGTCGGCGGCGAGTCCCGGCGGCGCGGCCGGGCTCGGGGTCAGGGCCTCGGACACTGCCCGCAGTTTCTCTCCGGTGGTCGCGTGGGGCTGCGGTAATGCGCAAAACTACTCTTTGTAATCTTCTTTTCAACAGTGAGGAGTACATATAGGTAATTTTAATGAAGAGGTTCCTGTACCACATTATTAGCAATAAATCTACACCATTCTTTGTTGGTTAAAATCATTATCATCATCATCGGTATCATTACTGAACTCATTATTCTTGTGTTACTATCAGAGTAGATTTATGATAACACCCACCATCACGCCTGAGTTAAAGAAGGTGTAAAGGTTTGATTAATAGCTGCTTTCACGTTTTAATACTCGACATTTTCTCAATTTTTTTTTTTAATAAATAAGGGGCATGATAATTACAGGAAGTAATTACTGCTTTTGTTATAAAGTGTCTGATTAGGCGCACAGGCGCTTTTCTTCAAGTAAAATATAAATAAATAACCTGGTGGACACAATAAGTTCTCGTAACGACGCAGTACGGCAGACTTTGAGAACAATTAAGGTTTTGCTCAGTCAGGGAGACATTTTAGATTAATAAGCACTAACAGTAAGACACCTCCCCCCCTCAAAAAAAACAAACCAAAACCCACCCAAAAAAACCCCAGCCCTTCTTAGCAGAGTTGCCGGGAATAAAACGATGGTAGGAGCTGGAGGGAAAGACAACGAAGAAGATATCACCTTTCCACCCGCGCTCACCCTAGAATTAAAACCAACCAAACAAAAGACCCCAAAACCAACAACAACAAAAAAAAAAAGCCAAAACCAACAACAAAAGAAAAGACCCCGAACCAAATAACTAAAAGGAAAGGAAAAACCTGAAAGACAACTGCTCCGCGCCGCGGGCTTGGTGTGTGATTTTGCACGGGAATAGGCTGTATGCTTGCATGCTATAAGGGTGTTATTGCACTGCTTCCCGAGCGCCGGTTCGCCTTCCCCGAGGCGGGCGGCGGCGCGGCGGGACCGGCCCCGGCGGGCGGGAGCATCGCACTCGCTCTCCCTGAAAGGTTACACGGCGCTCTGCCTCGCTTTGTCTTCCCCGTGCCCTTTCCTGGCAAAAATGGAGACATCACATCCTTGCCCAGCCCCGGCTCAGTATTTATGAAGGTTTTCTGACAAATAGGCAGGCTGGCCACGCATGGGTGACTGCCTTCATTCCGCACTTGGCTTGTTTACATAGGACCAGCACCATTTCCACGGATTAAACAAATCACAGCGAGAAGGAGACATTTATAATCCGCCAACGAGGCCACAGGCAGTTAAAAAATGTGTGCGTGTGTGTGTATGCTGTGAGAAAGAAAAATAAATGTTCATGTCCAGGGAGCTGACCTTCTTCTTGGAGGGTAACTCAAGGGGTATAGATATAAATATAGGTTGTATACAATGTCTTACACGCAAGCCCAAAGTATGTGTTTAATAATTATCTGTTATAACCAGTTATTGTGTCCAAACGCATAGCATTAGTTTGCATCTTACGCGGTCCTTCCACCCGAAGCCCCCCGAGCTCCCAGCAGCGGCTATATAATCCTCCGGATACACACAAAGCGATGCGCACACACCGCCGCGCACAGGGGCTTCGCTTTCAAGCCGGCTCGGGCGGCGGGGCAGCCGCCCCCGGCGCCCACTCGTGTTCGTGCCGGCGTACGAGGGAGGGAAGCAGGAGGGCGAGCCTTCCCCCGAAAGCCACAGCCCGCTCCCTACGGCGGGCTCTGGGCTGGGGGCCGCGGCCCGGCACCCAGGCGGGAGGGGCCCGGAGCTCGCCCCGGTGAGGGGCTCCCGAGGGCCGGGGCCGTAGCGGGAGGCGTGTGTGGGGGTGGGGGGTGGAGCGCCCCGCGGGCAGGGCCGGGCCGGGCCGGGCTCACCCCTCTGCTCCTCTGTCACCCGGAAGCGTTATCTTATTAAAAAAAAAAAAAGAAAGAAAAAGAAGAAAAAGAAAGAAAAAGGGGAGAAAAAAAGGGAGAAATGAAATGGAGTAGGAGCCGGAGGTATTTTTCAAAGTAAGAGCGTGCATTTTACGATCCCTCTCCCTCCATCTGCAGGAAGAGTGATGGTGCGGGGGAAGAAGCTATAACTGGAAATGTTGCCCTTTATCTTCTGTCAGCTCTCAGGACACTTGGCTGCTGCTGCTTCTCCGGCTGCTGCTGGGGTTTTTATGACACATGTCACCCACCTCGGGCAGCCGGAGCAGGAGAAGGAAATTCCCTACAAAATAGCAATGGTTTCGAAAAAAAGGATCGCAACAAAATATTGAATAAATTCCCTTTTAATTTATTTGATCATTCCACATTACGGGGCTATGAATTGCTCAAATTTGATAACAAGTACTCAATTCAACTCATTATGTAAGTTAAATTAGACTTCGATAAAATTTCAGTGGCGCGCAGTGGTTCCTAGAATGAAATGTAATTTGTGCAAGAATTTGTTGTATCTGTCACAAATATTTCCAATTAGCGACCGTAATTATTTGATAGTTTCTGCAATTATGGCTTAAACGGGTGAATTTGGGACTGTGGAGGACCCTAATTGGCCTAAATTTGATATTTTGCATATTTGCATAATGAGGAAATTGGTAGAAAATTGTGTTCATTCATTTGTGAAAAATCCTATGAATTTTATGAATTTGAAAGCTCTGTTTGTGCAGACTGTGACTTTGCTTGCTGATCCCTGAGGAGCTGACGCTGAATGCCTGAATGGGCAGCGCGCCAACTTCTCCACCCGGAGGAGAAGCGGGGGAGGGAAGGGAAGGGAAGAAGGGGAAAGGGGAGGGAGGGCGAGCGGCCGGCCGGCAGGAACCGTGAGCCGCGGACAACCAAGCCCGCAGCTCCGCTCCCGGGGCCGCCCAGTCACCCCTCCTCGGCCCCCGTTCGCCTGGAGGAAGGGGGTAATCGCGAAGAGGAGGGTGGGAGGTGTGTGGTGGACACGGGACTGGGATGCTGATAAGTGTGCACTTGGTTAAATTAAATTGCCAAAGCTTCTCCTTTCAGTAAAAGTGTTTGATCTATTGCGCTGTCAATTTAAAGTGTTTAAGGAGAAGCAAAAGCATAGATTTTAAGATGCTGGCCCAGCACCCATTCATCATGCATCAGGGACTTTAAGTCTCGCGTTTTGCTGTAGTTAACATCTCAACTCTCTGACACGGGAATCCAGACCGAGAACAGCCGCACAGCCGGAGCCGGCGGGGCGAGGGGGACGGGAGCGGCCCGCCGCCGGCCCACGCTCCCCGGCACCCCGCCGCGTCCCTGCCCTGCTCCGGGAGGCGCTCGGCCCCGTGGGCGCCGCAAAAGGGAGAGCTTGTGGTGGAAGGGAGGAGGAAAGCAGCTCTGCCAACAGAAGGGTGTGGCAGTAGGACATCATCGCTTTGTTGTCTTCCTGGACCGCCGTTGGGGAGAGTCTGTGGGCGACCACGGTGTGAGAAACCTTCTTCCCGCTGCCTTTTTTCCTTTCCCACCCGGGCAAGGCTGTAAGAAGATGCCGAAGGTCACCCTGTGGAAGGCTGATCTCACTTTCCCTGGCTAGGGATCTCCTTTACCCCTGGTTACTAGACTCTGGGCTGCACAGGCTGTGGAAAGCCGCAGAGGCTGAAATGGGGATGTAATATATTCCCCTGAAGAGTTTTACACACTTCAGCTCCTGACTGTAACTTCGGTTGGTTAGCACTTTCCCCATCAACATGGATGTGTATAATGTGAAGATGTAACAGACTCTAAATGCTTAAGTGCTTTGTTTCACAGCACATTTTCAGTAAAGGTCAAAATAAATTTATCTCCCTTTCACGCAGCATTTGTGTTTGCCTTCCCGAGCCATTTGCATAGGGTTTGGAGCGGCATCATCATCAAATAATAAGATGCACCTGTAAGGGGACATGGGAACCAGTTTCCCACAGCTTTCTTCTCTGATGGGCTGAAGATGATGCCACATATGTCACACATCCCTACTTGATCCCTGTTAGACATCACTTTTTGATCAAATCGCTAAACTCTTCCATGCCTCCACTCCATTGGTTCTCATGAGGATGGAAGGTGTAACAGTCTTGGATTGGAAAGGAAGGGGAATTTAATGAACACTATGGTGGGAAGGGTAATGGCTTGAATGCCTGGGCTGAAATATTTTCTGTAGTGATAGATTTACCTCACTCAAGACCTTTTTGAGGGCACGAGACAGGCAGTGCTGGGTGAGTTGACCCTGACCTGCTGTAGATACTCATATAACCATAAAATCATGGAGTGACTTGGATTGGAAGGAGTGTTAAAGATCATCTAGTTTCATACCCCTCTGTCATGGGCAGGGACACCTTCCACTAGACCAGGGTGCCCAAAGCCCCATCCAACCTGGCCTTGAACACTGATGGGGGGAGAGGGGGAGCATCTACAGCCTCTCCGGGTAACCTCTTCCAGTGCCTCACCACCCTCACAGGGAAGAATTTGTTCATTGTATCTAAAAAACCCTCCCCTCTTTCAATTAAAACCATTATTCCTTGTCCTGTCACTCCATGCCCTTGTAAACAGTCCCACCCCATCTTTACTGTAGGCCCCTTCAGGTACTGGAGGGCTGGTGTAAGGTCTCCCTGCAGCCTTCTCTTCTCCAGGTTGAAGAAGTCAAACTGTCTCAGCCTGTCTTCATAGGAGAGGTGCTTGAGCCCTTTGTTATTCTTTCTAACCCTCTTCTGGAGTTGCTCAACAGGTGTTCTTATGTTGGGGACACAGTACTCCGGGTGGGGTCTCACAAGAGTGGAGCCAGGGGGATGGATAATAGTCTCCATTGACCTGCTGGCCACACTTCTTTTGATGCCGTCCAGGGTATAGTTGGCTTTCTGGGCCGTGAGCACATGTTGTCTGCTCATGCTGAGCTTTTCATCCACCCACACATCTAAGTCCTTCTCCTCAGGCCATTCTCTGCCCAGTCTGTAGCTGTGTTAGGGACATTCTGGAATGCCAATCCATATCCCAGACTTGTTTCCAGTTTTGGGCTCCCCAGTTCACTGGAGAGAGTCCAGTGAAGGGCTACAAGGATGATGAGAAGACTGGAGGATCTTTTGTATGAGGGAAAGCTGTGAATGCTAGGGCTGTTTAACCTGGAGAAGGGAGGAATAAGAGGGGATTTGATTAATGCTTATAAATATTTAATGGCTGGTTGTCTAGAGGAGTGGTCCAGGCTCTCTTGAGTTGTGCCCAGTGACAGGACAAGGTGCCACAGACACAAACCTGAACACAGGAAATTCTGTCTGAACATGAGGAAAAGCTTCTTTACTCTGAGTGTGACGGGCTGCCCAGAGAGGCTGCAGGACCTTTTCTGGACATACTCAAGACTTGTCTGGATACTGTCATGTGCAGCCTGCTTTAGGTGATCCTGCTTTAACCTGGGAGCTGGACTGGATGGTCTCCAGAGGCCCCTTCCAGCACCTACCGTGCTGTGAATCTGTGAATCTATGTACTCATTTTCCCTTCCCTTTTAGTCAGCACCTCCCTTGTCTTTCCTTCCTCTTTTTACTTTTTCTTCACAGTTCTTCCACCTACTTCCTTTCTTCCTCAATATCATTCTTTTTTTTTTTATATTTTTAATTCTTGTCCAGAAATGCCCTTTGCCTGTTAAAACTCATGCAGATTGTCTGGCTGGAGCTATGTTCCTTGAAGGTCAAGTATCCAAACCACCTGACTCCCAAAGGTTAGAACAGATGTATCAGCAAGGATCTTTTAATAATCATGAAACTGTGGACCAATTGTCGATTTTACCCAGAAGCAAACTAGTAGATACTGAAGTTCTGAAGCTATGCTGTGCTTGCACCCAATGCTCAGTCAGCTCTGGATAAATGAAGAAAAAGATGATACCTTAAAATTATGCTGGGTGCAGAATGCATTAAGGATATACAAGGGTTTCACCAGGTCTCCTTTCCTTATGGTGGGCATGGGTATTATTTTCCTTTGAGACAATATTTGGAATAATCTCATTACATGCACCTCAAATTAACTCTCCAGGAAATGCATTTCTTAAAATAAATCCTCAGATACCACAGGTGCCCAGGGGTTCAGGGTGAAGGATGGGACAGTGCTGCACAAGTGACTCTGGGATGCTTGAGACTGCTTTGGATCTTCTCAGCTTCTGCCTCAATCCAGCTCTTCAAGCACCTACAGTTTTCTGGGATTAGCATGTGTTGCTAATGTTTCATATGTGAAAAGCTCACTTCCCACAGCCTGCATGGCCAGGTACATGTCTATGTCCTTGCTGGAACAGGACCCCAGCTACCCAGCTTTCAGAAAATCTCTTCTACAATAGTAGAGAGAAGCCTGTAAAACAGTACTTAAAAAGAAACCTAAAAAAAAAAAAAAAAGAGCCCTATTTCAGTTACAGCTAGGGAAGAGAGTCTAAAATCAGTAAAAGGTGCTTCCTCTTCCATGACATTTTTATTTCTAAGCTTTTAAAATATCATCATGTGGCTGCTGTATCATCTTCTGTTATTTATGTAACCACAGTTCTAGGGAACTGTTAACAAGTAAACTCTTGTGCAGATTATCAAGCAGGTAAAGCTCATAGGAGCAATATAAATGATTAGGAGGAAGTGTTATACTGCTGAAATTCACCATCTAAAGTTACAGTCTTCTTCATCTCAAACAATACAGGGAGAAGAACCTTATGTATTCATGTATACAGCCATTTGGCACTCAAACTTGAGAGCTGTTGCCAGATTTATTTTTCTTCTGACACTGCCCTTCAGGACTAGCCCCAGCTGCAGGGATGTTGTGTGTGGAAGCAGGGACAGGGTGCGATGCAGGGGTGTGCAACACAGACATGCTGGTACTGTGGGGCCTGCCCCAAAGGCGTTCATCAAAATTTGGAAACAGAGGGTGAGCAACACAGAAAGGAAGAAAAGCCTTTCCCTGATGGTTTGAACAGATTGCTTATTTAAACACCTTGCATTATTTCTTACAGACAAACTTAGTGTTCTCTGGTAGTAGTGAACTAGTGGTGCAAGCAGAAATGTGAGTAGTAAATGCAGCTGCAGAATTAGATCCTTGGCAGACAACTACCATATAACGTGATCATAGCGTTTGAATTTTAAAAAACCTAAGGCAATGCAAGAAGCAAACAGAGTGGGAAATTATTGACTATTTTTTATCTGAAAGAAACACCTTCAACAAGTTTTCTTTTCCACCTCATCCCCATAAAGCTGCAATTAGAAAGAGCAAAGGTATTATGAGCTGCACAGGCATCAAGCCCAGCAGTCACTGTTTAACACATCCACATTATGAAGCTGGTAACACATATCTGGAAGAAAAGTCCCCTTTGGGTTAATACACATTTCATTTGTGTAAGAAAGACATTTCTCTTTTGGTGCTATGAATCATCATTTCTTGTGATACCAAAATTGAAGCTGAACTGCATTTCTAAGTTAAAATAGGCACTCCACATTTCTGTCATGGGTAAAAGAAAACAGAGTCTCCTTCAAACTAGAGCTCTTACTCTTGTATGCAAATGCATTTTTATCTGTCAGGATAGTTCTCTTGAAACTAGTAAAAGGGTACAATAAGAAAATGAGTAGCCACGCCTTGTGTCTTCTGTTCATACTCTTCCCACTCATCAGGCCAAAGACACTCTCCTCGTCCACCCAGTTAGAACTCATTGAAACTGTATGATGCTCACAACTGAAGGTACACGCACACATTCAAACATTAATGACCACATTCCTGGCTATTCTCTATAAACTCCTCTAAAATGTTTACAAATTCATGCTGTTATCAGCAAATTTGAGGTTGCCTTCAGTTAGGAGACTGTAAAAAATAGCATGTGAGATAGCATGACAGAGGTTCTGAATGACAGCACCATTTGAAACCGTGCGATCTCATACAGTTTCTCTCCATAGTTGCAGAAAACAGGGAAGCTCCATCTCCCCATTTCCACTGTGGAAATGAGTGGGCCACAGGGACAAGTCTTCCTGGGCATCTCTGGAAAAGTTACTGTGCAGCTGTATCTGCTGAAGGACAAACCTTTGCTAAAACAAAATGCTGAAAAGCAATGATCAACTGGTATAAGTATTTGTTTTCAATAAACATATGCTGCATCTGAGTAAGACAACTAACGTGGTAATAAAAGTTTGGGATAGGTAAAGTTGTTGGAAACCAAAAGAATGCTTGGATTTGGATAGAGGAGGACAGAAAACTGTCAAGAAGCCAGAAAAACTGATGGAGCAAGGGATAAAGCAAACTTGTGAAGATAGCTATTTTGCCTCACACAAAATTAATCCAAATTCAATTTGATGGACCTGTGTGTTGCAGTACTTTTGTCCTGGTCAAAATGGTTCAATACAACCACACAAATGGGTGAATCTGGCTATAAAGTATGAAAAAATATTTAGTTTGAACATGTTATATCTTCATATTTGAAAAAATGCATAGCAATTTTTTCTCTTGAATTTTCTCCTCAGTGTCCTTGTAGCACATAATAACCCCCTCCACCACATGCATAGGCTTATTTCATTCCCAACTGAGAAAAAAATGTTAAACTTGAGCTATAGATAACATCTATTTGTAGGGAATGTGATTGATGTTGTAACTGTCAGGAGAAAAAGTTTTTTCTGGTAGGTCAAGACCAAGTTGAAATTGAGACAAAAATATAAGACAAAAAAATATTAAACTTTGAAAATGCATTTACAATGTTTATTTGTTTACCTTTCCCTTTCCTGTGCTGGAAAAAAAAACCCTCAACAAAACTCCTCAGTATTTCTTTAAAAAACACACTTACCTTTGTGTGATGTCACAGTAGGAAAAAAATGTACATGGACAACTCCATTTCTCATATGGTGAGGTATTTCCCCCTCAAGTTTTGCCAGATAACTACTTTACAATTATGAGACTCTATTGTTTCTGTTGTTTAATAATACTGCAGCTTTTCAGTACCTGAAGGGAGCATACAAACAGGAGGGAAATCAACTTTTTAAAAGAGAAGATAATGGCAGGACAAGGGGGAATGGATTGAAGCTAAAGGAAGGAAGGTTTAGATTAGATATTAGGGGGAAGTTCTTTACAGAGAGAGTGGTGAGGTGCTGGAACAGGCTGCCCAGAGAGGTGGTAGATGCCCCATCCCTGGAGGTGTTCAAGGCCAGGTTGGATGGGGCCCTGGGCAACCTTGTGTAGTTTCAGGCCTGGAGGTTGGTGGTCCTGCCTGTGGCAGGGAGTTGGAACTCTATGATCCTTGGGGTCCCTTCCAACCCAGACCATTCTGTGATTCTGTGATTCTATGAACAGCTTTTACTTCTTACCAAGAGTTAAAGATAAGCAATCACTAATCTCAACTCTATGGACATTGGAGCTGAAAGAAAGTTCAATAAGAATATCTTGCAAATGTAAGAAGAGTCTCAGGGAGACTTTAGAGCCTTTGGGTCCTCTTGCCACCTGTCTGCAGCTCATTTTAAAGGATCTTGCTAATGCTTGCCAAAGGACATGCTTCTGCATAAGCCTCAGCCCTTGTGACCACTCCAGGCATTACCCATGATGTCTCTGCTGGATGTGCCTTGTGAGCTTAAAGGGAATGATCTGGAGGACTTGACAACCCATACCATCTTAGGAGTGCCAAGAGCCTTCAGAAGTGGGGAAGGAATGGATGAGCCTTCACCAAATTGCAACAGTTGAGCTATAGGCTTGTGACATGGGGATCTGTATCTGCAGAAAGAAATTGGTAGCAGGTGTTAGCCAGAAACAAGCTCAGGAAGATGTGAGTCACCCTAAGAAGTAGAAGTCATTTGGAACTGGTCAGAGGAGGCAAAAGGATTACCTTTTTAAAATCACAAGCACCCCTTTGAATGCATCCACCCAGAAGCTGTGTTTGCGAAACTGTTGTTCACCCCAAAGAAATTAGATCTGCCTGACCATATCCCAGGAGTTAGTACCGCGCATATTGGTGTCCCTCACCTTTGTTCTCTAACCTTTCTCCAGAGTACCATGGATAGCAATATACAGGCAAGAGCTGTAGTTCCAGACATTTCCAATCTTACTGTTCTTACCACCAAAAAGGTGTTCTGTTTGTTACAAAAGAAGGTAAGAGATGATTTTTCAGCTTTGCATTTTAGGGGAAGAGGGAATAAAGGGACTTGGCTGTATTTTCCATTCCTCTCCCTCTGACTCTTTCTTTGCTTGCCAAAGAGGTGGAGCCCCCAACATCCTAGTGGAGTGGGTACTGTGGAGAGCACATGCCTTCTCCTGTCCAGGCAGGGCAGGCTGCTTCCATAGGGAAGTAGAACAAGGCAAGGAATACCTGGGCTGGCTGTCCAGAGTCATGGACCAGGGGATTAGAGTGCACCCCTCTTGATTTCCAGTGTCATATCCAGGCAATATGCTGTCTTTGTGCATTTGATGTAGAAAATAGAAGGTGGTGCGGTGACAAAGGAGTGTTTTCCTCACTGAAGTTTTTGGCCATAAATGTTTGTATACATGGTCAATTGGCCTAAATGAACGCTCTCAGCTTCTTTTCCAGACGCCTAAGTGGTGGCAGCTCCACCCACCTTCATTTGCACTCCATGTGGATCCTTCCCTGGAAGGAAATTAATGGGAACTGCTCAATGCTCAGCATTCCTGAAAAACCAGGCTTAACGGTGGAGACTGTAGCTGAACTTTATTAGACTACTGTTTTGAACATATTAGTGCCGGATTTTATTCAGATTTATTAGCATGATGACAAAAATATCTGTGGTATGGGGGAAAAAAAAAGAAAAAAGAAAAAGAGAGCCCCATCACTCAGTTGGCTTGATTCATTTTTCTGTAGTATCTCTTGCAGCCCATCTGCTGAAAGGTGAAGCCAAACTGTTTTAGAATTATGTTTTCATAGGGAATTCTCTGTTAATTAGTTATCTCTCTCTGCCATGTGTAGCAACTGATGAAATCAGCTACTGTAATTTCATGAAAAGCAATGTTGGACTGTTTGTTTGTACCAGCGCAAACACTTTCTTACACATAGCACTCCAGTGGAACACAAGTGGTCCAAATAACATTTTATTTTAATATAAAGAGGACGCACAACTACTGTAGCAGCACAATTTCTTATTTCCTTGTGTCTAAAAATGTGGCCTTAAGCTAAATGCAGCAGAAAGATTTTATGGACTCAGATTCATTTTTACATACACTTTTTTATGCATTTTTACAGAGTAGAGCTTAGCTGACTAAAGTTACTGCTAAGATTTATTTATTTTTGTAGAATAAAACAGTCTGCTCTTCAGTCGTATTTTAATAGGCCAAAGTTACACATCTTCTAGTGTCACTTGCTGCTTGCAGTTCATTTAATGAGGACATGGCACCACCATGTTGTGGAAAAGTGTGTTTTGTAATTGCAAATGAAGTATTTCAACCTTTTTACCTTTTAATACCACAGAATACCCTGGGTAACTAAAGGCTGGCTTGTTTCCAGGGAGCTTTATTATAGAGGACAAACACGGAATACCATTTTCTGTACTTTCAGTGTTGTTTTTTTCCCCGTTTTTCTTTAATTCTTAGTTTTTTTCTACACCCCCCTTTTTTTTTTTTCCTTTGCAGATAATACCATGTCCTTACAAAGTGCTTTCCATCCACAGATCCCAGTGTGAATCTTAAGATGGGTGCTTCATTGGCTCCCTCTTTTACCACTGGAAACACCCAAAAGAAATACAAGGACAATCTTGTAGGTGAGGAGTTTGTGCCTACTGACTGCTAGTTGTTTGCACTAGCCACAGAATTACTAAACACTGCCTACTCCAAGACCAGGTTCTTTTTCCCCCATGCTTATCTGCTCTGACTGGCGAGAGGAAAATGCACCGTGAGTTGAGAATAAACTGTCACTGAAACTCACATGCTTGGCAAAGGGGAGGTGAGAGGAGGTATCAAAAGACTAACAACAGCAGCATTAGGAGCATTGTTGCCTCCGTATTCAGCTTCTCACTTAGGGAAAAGGCGAAATAAAGGCCTCGGCAAATAACACACTTTTCCAAGACTAGAGAGAGAACATAAGAGGTTCTTACTTCTGCTACTCCCTCCCTGGGAGATAAAAGGTAACAAGCTGATATTACCTCTGAGATCCTTAACTTGTTGGTTTTAATGACTCCATTCTGCAGCCTGTCATATGTTGAAGCCCTCACTCAGCCAATACATCCTTCTAGGTCTACTGGTGAACACGTATGATGAAAGATTGGTTATATCAGAACAGGAATCAACAGTATTATATTGAAAACAACGGGCTAATGGTGCATAACACAATTTGTGCAACTAGTGATTACTTGCTTTGGTATTAGGGCTTCAATATAAAAGGGACCTAAATATACCACTTTCACTGCTTTGAAGACGTGCTCTGTAAATCCTTACAAAGAAGAACTGAAGATGGTAGATTAATTGAAAAAAAAATCAGTTGAAATAATGTGGGTAACACTTCAATAGTGTTTCAAGTTGGTATGACACGGGGAAGAAAAAATGAAATTAAATGTAGTATTTCCCCCAGGTTGACAGACACTGACCTTGCATTTGACAGTGGTGGCATTTGACAGTCTTCATTTAACATGTCCACAACCAGCAGCAAGGCCCACATGATGAAGAAAATTTCTCAGTGTTTCTCAGAGGAAAATGCGAGGACTTAATAAAATGCCCGTGGGATAGAACACACTGACACAAGAATGGAGAAGCCAGAAGTGTGAAGAAACACAGGGCAGCAGCATGGGAGCTTTAAAAATAGGTCCTTCTAAAATTTTGTGAGCCTTTCTCTTTCTGCATCTTATTTTAAATACCTTAAAATAAGGACTGGTGTGAGTCATCTTGTATAAACCCGAACTCTCTGTCTGTGGCTGTAAATCACAGAGTTAAAAAACTTCTGGCACAATATATGTGAATTAGAAATCTAATTAGCTGATATATGTATGTGTGCAGAATCAGTGAGTCAGACTTCCTAAAGAAGTAATTTTAATTACTGGCTTCCGCAACGCTCTGGGTGTCAAGCAGCAGCTGAGATAACGGAGATGTGTGAAGCAATCTACAGTGATTATATTGGGCTTGTCCTCTCACATTTTTCCTTTTTCCTCTCTCTTCATGTACACAGAAGATATTTCTGCCTGATTTCACCTTAGAATTATTGGAAGACTCATAACTGGTTTTTCTGCCACTGCTGGATGACTTGTTTTGGAGCCTGTGTCTAGCAAGACGTAATATTGTGAGTCCTTCGATGCTACCCCAGAAGGGTAGCATCAAATAAACCTTGCCTTACTGTAATATGTCACTGCAGTTAAATGTAATCAAGCGCAAACAGTTAAAAAAAAAGAACAGCACAACCCCTGATGTTTATAAATTGCTAAACTTTAACTCCTTCCCATTTTGCCACTTTGTGCTTTCACTGGTATCTACTGTGTTTTGTGCAAGGTTAGGACATGGATCTCTAAAGCAAGGAAGGAGGACAACATGTTTTTCAGCAAATATTTTTCAAGACTTATTTACATGTCAAGAAGAAACAAACTGAAGGCATAAGCCAAAGGTCATCTCCATTCTCCTCCAGGTTGTCCCCCTGTGCTGTGTTTTTTGAGGCTTATGTCTTGCTTTCAAAAAGCAGAGCTACAGAAATCAGCTGAGTTTAATGTCCTGGTACTGGCCACAGACTACCCATTAACCAGTCATAGTTTTCTTTGAGTCATTCAGTAGTTATCTGAGACCGTGTCAGCAGAGCTTTTTAAGTGTAATTTTGAGTGTGATTAGTCTGTGAATATTTACTATTCCATCCACACTGTGCTGTGCACATATGATGAGTTTAACCAGTTGCACTGGGCTGATTTTGCTCTCTGATTAGGCGGGCATGTAGGTGCTTCCAAAGTGATTACTTCCATGTGCAAATTTAAAAATTTGTCTCCGTGAATACTTATCAGGTAACTGCAAATTTCTTTTCATGAAAATTCATGTCGGTAAAATTGAATTACATCAATGATTTAGAAATGCCAAACACATAATTTAAA
>BSDF01000005.1:29135605-29253105 GCA_027925045.1 Hypotaenidia okinawae | reverse complement strand
CGGCTGGAATTCTGCTTAAATCCAACATGTTCACTAAGGTGCCCGGTTTTGTTATTCACAAGCTGATTTTGCCTCCAGAGTTTTCAAGTAGTTTTAGATTGCAATGTTATTTAAAATGCTTTTGTACATGCTCCAGTGTTTATGTTATTTGGATTAAAATTTATTTAAGTTATGCACATAGCAGCAGTGTTTTGAGATGTAGAGGTGGAATTGGAGCCCCTAATACAGGTAGCGGGCCTACGAAGCCTCAACTGGAAGGCTGTAACTTAAGTGACTGCATGCTGCTTAACTACCACACCATGTAAGTGAATAATTGGCATCAGAAGACTTTTTGGTTGGAAGCTGCCCATCTCCATCACTGATGTGGGCTGCAGCACAAAACCAAAATTTCAGGGGGAGTCAGAGAAAGCAGGGATTGAAAGAGCCAGTAGAAAAATAACGGAAAGGAAATTACAAAATGTTCTTCATCACATTTATAATAAAATATAAACAAGCATATTGATTTAAAAACCCCCACTGTTGCTGTCTCTTGTAAATTGAGACAATTGCACTGTTTTGCATTAAAAGATGTTATCCGTCCAAAAGAGCAAGTATGGTCTTATGCAACTAATATCTGCTAAAACGTACCTGACTGCATTGGAAATGTTGCAGTAGATTGGTATAGCAGAGAATAATGAACCGCTGCACCCCATTGAAATGTAATTACACAGCACTCTTGTTCTTAAACCTATAAGGTGAAAGAAAGATGAATAGTGAAAGTAAAAATCGCTGACCCTTCAAAGTTTAATTTACGTTATGCATTCCCTCGCCCTTCTGATAGGTTTTAGAAAGGTCATAATTTAGGGTATTTTGCAGTTGATAAATGATCTGTATATTTGTGTTCACACGCACCGATTGATTTGTTATAGCCAAAATATTGTTTCTATAACAACCTGCAGGTCCTTAACTAGGCAAACAGCAGATGAACAGGAATCCAAGTGGGAGGTGAAGCGAAATCCGATCCTCCTCAGAGGAAGGGGAGCAGGTAGTGGAGGAGGAGGAGGAAGAAGAAGAAGAGGGGAGAGGAAGTGGTTCTATGGGGATAGTGGAGGGTTTGGAAGTGAAGGGGGTAGCAGCAAGAGTCTTGACTCTCTCCTTGCCCTTCTTCGCTCCTACTGGTTTCCCTCACCAGAGGCTCCTCTGCTCTCCAGGGCCTTGTGTCTACAGATGACAAAGTCTTTGCAACTCAGATTGCTCCCACGGTGCAAAGGGCTGTTGGGGCAATTTTCCCGCCTTTCCAGCCTTGGATGAGGCTCCTGTTTCCGGGCCCAGTTGATGCATTATGCATCAGGGCTGCCGGCAACTGACAGCCCCTCAGCCAGCGTCGACTTGAAAAGCAATGGTGCTAATCAAAGTCGACACATTTGAATGTCCAGACACACACACAGAGAAATTTACTAATCAAAAAGTGTATTTCCTAGGGCTGTCTCCAGAGAAATCCGCAGGAAGAAATTGGAATAATTTATTAGCTTACAAGTTTTCGTTGACAGTTAGCCCAAGGCTATTTATCTCTGTAATAGAGAACGTCTCCAATGTGGCAAAATTGACCAAATCAAACAGCTTTGATCAGAAAATGAATCTGGCAAGGCTGTCTGTCTGTGGGTCCCGGGGGAAAGGTGGGAAACAAACAAAAAGATTTAACAAGTGGTCAATAGGAGAAAGAGAGAGAGAGAATTTGCAGCCTGGAAAGTCAGAAGCCTGCAAAATCTTCACACAGAAACACTGAAATAAATTGCTGGAGAAATAAATTATGTCTCACATCATAACATTTAACATTGTGCTTGTGCATAATCAGAGCTATGCAGCCCAATGTGATTCTTGCATTAAGGTGATGATAAATAACTGCAGGAGGGAGAAAATATCTTAACTTCTCCTTAAAAGAAAACAAAATAGAGAGGACTCCAAATCCTCACAAGAACATTGGCACCTTCACTGCAATCTAAACTTACCCTCCATTATTAATACCTGCTCTGACACCACAAGTCAGATGTCCAGTAGACTTAGGTACATTGGAAGCCACCAGAAAGGTCGTACCAAATTCATTTTCAGAGGAATAGGAACATGTTTCATCCATTTCATTCCATAATCCAGCTGTAATCCTGCTGATTGCCAAAGGCTTTTAAACTGTAAAATAAATGAAAAATAAGAACTTTCAGGGATAAGATTAAAAAACAAATGAAAAGTAAAAAACTTTGCTTTGTTTATTAAACAGAGCTGTCTTCTCTTGTAAAGAAATAATTACCTATCAAAGATCATCTAACAATAGAGAATACAGAGGAAAAAGTTCAGGATAGAAATCAGGAGCTTTTACTTTGCATCGGTTCTTCTATGTGACAAGTGGACCTCAGGGGTCCATACAGGGACTGGTATTATTTAATATCTTCATCAGTGACACTGATGATGAGGCTAAGCGCACCCTCAGCAAGTTTGCAGATGACACCAAGCTGAGTGATGCAGTTGGCACTCTGGAAGGATGTGATGTCATCCAGAGGGATCTGGAGAAGCTGGAGACATGGAACCATGTGAACTTTGTAAGGTTCAACATGGGGAAGTGCAAGGTCCTGCACCTGGGTTGGGACAATCCTTGTCATCAGTACAGGCTGGGAGATGATGTGATAGAGATCAGCCCTGCAGAGAAGGACTTAGGGGTGCTGGTGGATGAGAAGCTCAACATGAGCTGACAATGCACGCTTGCTGCCCAGGAGGCCAACTGTATCTTGGGCTGCATCTAAAGGAGAGTGGCCAGCAGGTCAAGGGAGCAGATTCTGCCCCTCTACTCTGCTCTTCTGAGATTCCACCTGGAGTATTGTGCCCAGTTCTGGAATCCCCAACATAAGAAGGACACAGAACTGTCCAAAATGGGTCCAGAGGAGGGCCTCAAAGATCATTAGAGGGCTGGAGCACCTCTCCTATGAAGACAGGCTGAGAGAGTTGAGCTTGTTCGGCCTGGAGAGTAGAAGGCTACAGGGAGACCTTATAGCGGCCTTCCAGTACCTGAAGTGGCCTACAAGAAAGCTGGGAAAGGACTTTCTATCACTGGAGTGATAGAATGAGGAGGAATAATTTAAATTAGAAGCAGGTAGATTTAGACTGGATATTAGGAAGAAACTCTTCACTAAGAGGGTGGTGAGTCACTAGAGTTGCCAAGGAAAGGGGCACCTCCCTGGCAGTGTTCAAGGCCAGGCTAGATGGGTCTTTGAGCAACCTGGTCTAGTGAGAAGTGTCCTTGCCCATAGCAGGGGTTTGGAACTTTATAATCTTTAAAGTCCCTTCCAGCCCTAACCATTATGAGATTCTATGATTCTATTTTTTAAATATTTAGTACTCTCTGTTTCTAGTAATCCTTATGAAGTTCAGGACAATAAAAGTTACGAGTGAAAAAACTTATTCTTGTTGGGAACCAAACTGCTTTGTCATCTTGATGTATAGATGTTTCAGATGCCCATTACTACTACATTCTCAGTGCTACTGTCTCACAGAGAACAGGCTGCTGAAGGACCGTGTTCTGATTCCCTTTTTCTAGGAATTACAGCATTTCTCCCCAGGTAAGAAATGGCTTTAATTATTCAGATTCTTGTGCTCCTGGCTTCAAGCAGGAAAAGGCAAGAATGATGTCTCTCCCTCCTAATAAATGTTTCTAAATTACATGAAAGAAACAAAAGTGCAAGCCTATCTTAATAACAAAAGATCAGCAATTTTGTTTTGTTTATATTGGTGAATTGAATAAGCAACCTGCAAACTGAAGCACTCAAACAAGTTGAGATTGAAAACACTCCAGAAAGTAACCAGGCAGCCTAGTCAGATATCCAGCAGGAAACTGAAGGCGACAAGCTACCTTCTCACATCTTTCCAGGACATTTGATGGGACTGTAAGTCCTCAAATCTGATCTATATTGTTACATATGCTTAGAGAGATCAGTAGGGAATAGCCTGGGAATTTATTTATTTATCACTGTTTGAGGTGATAAATTTATCAGTATTTGAGGAGAAGAAAGAGTCTGGCCTCTTGAATGTTGTTCATCAAATTGAATTTTGAAGTGTTATATGAAATTTCCAACATGAGCTATTTCTTTTTATTTTTGGAAAATGGAAACCCAGGTTACTGAAAGTCTGAAGATGGCTGGCACCCATATAAGGTACACCTTGATGCCACTGGGCTGAACCACAAAGCCCTTCCTGATTTCTTAGGGTATCGGAAAGCAAGGGGGTCTTTTACATTATTAAGAAATTGAGAGTATTTTGTATTTGCATTATGCTATGTACCTAAATTGTATGTAAACTAAATTATTATAAAAATTATGTAATTACAGTTTCTATGTAATATGTCAAAGTTCAACATTTTCATGACTTGACAGGATAGAATGGATGATAAAGCCAAAAAGGCCCTGCTTCCACTCCCATCTCTTCTACTTGCTCACTATTTCACATCTAGTGAATCTTTACAGTTTTCTAGGGCAGAGAAACATGGATATCTGAACTGCTGATTTTTCACCTTTTCAACTGAAGTCAGTATGGTCTTTAGACACTCAGCTTCTCCTGTGAGAACCAGATCCTTTATCTCAAGATATGCACCCTGAATTTGCAGATATTAAAAAAAAATTCCCTTGGCTATTCCTCACTTGAATTTCCCTTTTTGTAAAAAGGAATCATATATATACATGTCCTTTAAATGCCTACGAGTATCACACATGAAGGGTATTATATGAGCCTCCATCCAGCCCCACTGGAAAACAAGGGCTTTTCTACCAGCTTTTGCGGAGTTTAAATCAAGACCTGTAAGTGTTAAACTATATTTTTAGAGCTGCATTCAACATGGTGTTGATTTTCCCCATATATATGTGATAGGATGAATAAACCTTCTAGATGTGTTGACGATAGTGTATACAATCATGAACATCAGTACACTCAAGATATTCCATAAGCAACATAGTATATCAGCATCCTGGTAAAAGCTGGAGATGGGATTAATTTGACTGTAGAAATCTGCCTCTTCTAAAGAAACAGGCCCTTTCTAGGTTTGTTATCATAAAGCAACAGTCTAAAAGAGGTTGGATAAATTGTATAAAATATCTGTGTTGACTTGCAGAGATACAGGTATCCAAGGAGTAGATCTTGAAAGGTAAGCAAGTACAACTGAGTGGAAATGATATTGCCCAGACCTCTACATAGATTGATGTGTTGGGCAATGATAAATGAGATGTAATTTAACAAGTCCAAATGTTGTCCTGAAATCACAATTCTGCACCTAGGACAGAGTAACACCAGGCACAACTGTAAATTGGGAGAAATCACAGAATATTATGGATTGGAAGATCACCTAGCCCACCACCCCACCAGAACTGGATCACCAGAGGAGACTACTCAATCTCTCTGTGCAGTGTGTTCCTGTACTCTGCTGCCCTTAAGTTTCTCCTTATGTTCACATGGAACTTCCTATGCTTCAACTTGCACCCATTGTCGCTTGTACCATTGGACATCACTGAGAAGAGACTGGCTGTCCTCCTTGAGAACAGCCCTGCAGAGAGGGGTTTGGAGGTGCAGGTCAACATCAGTCTCTATATGATCAGCAGTTGGCCCTGAGAGCCAAGGGAGCAAACTGCATCCTGGGGTGCTACAGATAATCTTTGGAGCCCTGGGTGGTGTGAGACTTTTCTCAAAAGAATACTTATCACCACACACCCCAGTGAAACTGTGTTGGAAGAGTATGCTGCCAGTTCGTAGTCAGAACGCCATCATATACAACTGTTCCATTTCCTTACTCTTTCCTTTGCTAAATTTGCCATACTCTTTTATTCAAAAGATGAAAATTAATTAGAAGAAGAATAATTAGAAGTATCTGCTGCCTACAGTTTCTCATTTATGGTGGCCCTTCTGGCAAACATGCTGTCGGTCACAGATCAGACATCACAGCTGGGACTTCTGAAGAAGAAACCCACTCTGTTTCCGAAGTGCTAACATTTTCCTTTGTGAATCTGCCACATTATCTCACACCATGTAACATCTTATATCCTAAATTTTTGGCCCTAAAAAAAGGTCACTGTGCCATTTCACTTCATCAGCAGGTGAAAACACAGCTTATTTCCCAACACACCTATACCGATTTGTGTGCAAGCACAGGCAAGACAAATGTAAACTATGGTACATGTGTACAGAATCAGCTTCCAAATAACGCTGTGACCTTGAAGTCTTTAGGTAACAAGTCTCCACTTGTTTGTTACTCCTGTTTTCTGGGTAAATATCATCACTGGTCACAACACCTGTGACCTCCCACAAATTCTTTAAATGAAATTGCTGACGTGCTTTGCAGTAGGGAGTAGAGGAATAGAAGAAAAATAAAGAAACATGCACACACAAGAGAAGCTCATCTGTGTTGACAACGTCAAGAAAGTCTAGAATGGAGAATGTTAAAGAAAAGCTGGTGGTTTCCTCTTTTCTTTCAAACTATTTCTCTTTCCTAGAAAAAAAAATCTTTTATGTAATCAAGTTGGTAAGGATACAAGTTAATGGCATGGTACAAAAGCCTACACAGGATTAGAATATTTGTCCTCGCCACTGCTAGCAGCTCTTCCCAACCCAAGGCTTACCTGGCGTGATCCTCTGTACTCCTCCAGTAGAAGTGGTATGGCCAGAACAGCATTGTAAACTGCAGTGCTTTTAGTCTACAGAAATCCATAGACTACATTTTCTTTCTTGTCAGCATTGCCAGATACCAGCCAAGACTTCAAAAATTTGACTCTTTTTAATGTTATTATGAATTATACTAATGCTTTTTCTATTGTCTGTGGGTGAAAGTGTCTTCTTCCTCTACATAAAAAGTTGACTTTTTTAGCCTCCTTTTGTGGAGCTTGGTGTTCCCTTTATTTTGCAGATTAATTTTTTTTTGGCAGTGTAGTCTTTGGATTTCTTTTCTTTTATTAACACTCTGACACACCCCACACCCCCTCCCCCTGTCTTCATCAGGATGCCCTTGGTGCTGTGTCTTGGGCTGTGGTGCACACCAGGAAGGGGCTGTGAAAGCCCAAGCTAGGCAATACTAGATGATGTTGAAAAGGGTGGGTGTTCTGTAAGGTACTGGGTTTTGCACTGCCTTAATCTCATTTTTATTTTAGTTTACATTTCTTTACAATATTTTTTTTAAATTGTATCTACTTCTAGAAAGGACTTGCCTAAGTTGGTACTGTTTTTTGAGGAAAGATAATTTTGCATGTCAGCATCTCCCTTTCTGATTTTAGACAGCAATATTATCTAGATAAATTGATAGGTTATGGCAACTGTCTTGATTTACAGTTTGGTCTGAGCCACCTAATGCTGAAAGGATTTTAGCACATGTTACCTTGTTCTAAAACAAAAATGTGGTTCTAAAAAAAGCAATTCAAAACTCTACTTCTCAACAAATGTTGTGGTTTTTATCAAGAGACGTTCAAATAGACTTTAGTCAAGACTATTGTGATAAATACTGTGCTGCTCCCGAACTAGCTGTGGAAGAATCCCACAGGTGTATTGTTGGGGTTATTCCATGCATCCTAATTAAACTACCAGTAACCTTGAAGAACCAGAATATTCCAGAATTGGGCCACCAATCAGATCCTGGGATTGTAGATAAAACCATAATGATCCTCAGACATTTCAGAAGGCAGATGTTTGTTTAGAAACTCCTTACAAACAGCACAACCTTTGTATTTATCCACCATTGTCCTCTATCAGGTTGTGCAACAAGGCCAAATTGTCCTGAAAAGTCAAGCATATCTGTGGAGAAAATATGTGTATAACACTTTTTGTTACTTCTTCATGTAAGTTACATCGTACCAGAGTGACACTGTAGTAGTCTGAGAACGTAGAAGGGAGAGTCTTCTAGTGACTTGTGAGTTACTACAGGCTTACAACACACTTTATGGACCTGTGATACTCTGGAAATTCTTTCTTGCATGGGTCTGAGCTGCTTTCCCTTAAAGAACACTTCGTTTTGTCTTTCCCTTGTCATAGCGTCCAGGACACCTCAATGTATCCTAAACAGGGATTCAGATATTTTTGGAAACACAAAACTGCAGTGTCTGATTCCCTGTGCTCTCAGCTGAAGGTCCTTGAAATCAAACTTTCTTTCCCTTCACTCTTCAGTAGACCATTAGTCTAACCTTCTTTTGGGTGTGATACAGGACACAGACCATCTGTAGGTTGTTGTCCTTCACAGAATAACACAATAGAGAACAAATTAGGACAAGACCATTTTGAATCCACTGGCACAGCAAATCTTAAGTGGCCTCACAGGGTAGCAAAGGCAGGAACAAGTGTGTAGTGATGGGCATTACATGTGCAGGCCCGAATGCCCAGACTTACTGTGAGGGCTCTTTTCCTCACTGGTCCTACAGGAAGGCAGTGCAGACACAGCAGAACAAGGATTCACTGCCTACTCCTCCAGCGTGTTTTACAGAGAGATATTGAAAGCAGTTGCCTTTGCTGTCATTGACTTAACATGGATTCCCACCTCTTCTGAGGCACAGCTTGCAGAGATGTTTTGCAGGAATAGGAAGAGATACAGATGCATGTGAGCGGATGCTTCCTGAGTAGGCACTTCCCTCTACATGTTTTCACCCATGGCATGTGTTTCAGTAGAGTGAAAATTAATTTATTTGGCTCAACTTCTGGACTCTGTGTGTTATTTATTTGTTTAAATTTATTTTCATTTTCCATATTATTAATGTATTTCGACTTCATTAACAAATGCTCAGACCTTCAGAGGCCCTACTGGTGTGTTGATTTTTTTCTCTGCACTTTTAGTCTGTTTTCCTAAGCTGCCACTCCAGGAAACATGCCATGTGTTCAGACATGGCTCATACTGGTATTTTCTACATGTAAACTAAACCAGAACTGTTTTAGTGAAACCCTTCCTTATAATAAGAAAATAACACTTCTGTCTCATTGTATTTTAAAATAAAAGTTTGCAATGTATTGTTTTGACATGAGCAAGACTTCTCCCAGGTTTCTCATGTACCTCTAGAAGCAGATTCTTCCCTGGCAATGTCCCTCTCAGACCTTTGGTCATTATCCTCCAATGTCACCCAGCTAACTACCACCACAGGCTGGAAATCACTCATGAATCATGACTTCTGCGAGCCTCTAGGACCTCAGATCTTCTCTGACCTTAAGCACTCTCTTCAATGCCATTAAATAAATTAAATGTTTAAATTACCTGTATTAGCTTTAATTGTATAATTATAGAGTCAACGAGAAATAAATCTATAAAGGGGAAACTCTAATCTGAAAAAGGACTTGCCCTCACTTCGTAGTGGATGAACTTGCCAGTGGAAATGATAGAGACTGTAACCTCTGTAGGAAAGCCAGCCAGTTTCAAGCTTTCCACTGATATAGTCATGTAATAGAAACAATACCAGATTCTGTAGCCGAGGGCAAATGACATGTTATTTCAGTGTTGTACAGTCATATCCAGGAGAAAACAGGCATTTTCCAGTTCTGTGTTGGGATGGGAAGATAACACAAGACTTCCTCTGAGGCACATGTAGACTGCAGGAAGAGGTCAGGAGAGGTGAACAATGAATAGGAAAATTTTAATAGTACTAAAAATCTCTTAAAATAGATCTGAATTGTTTTCAATGTGTACAGTGTAATTATAAGCTTAATTTAATGTAATTATATTTAATTAAGTTTAATTAACTTTGCTTTAACTATGCCCTTTCACAATGCCAACAACACTGTCCCCATGCATAAAGGCAATTGGGAAGATGACGTTCTCCAGTTTCATAGTATCTTGGCATCCAATTTTAGGAGACTGCATGTGGGCTTAAGACTAAACCTGTCTCCCGGTGTGCAGGGCTCTAGGTGGAGGCGCACCCCAGGGAACGCCGGGGAAATTGTACATCGGCAAAGGCAACTTGCAGAGGGTAACAGGAGCTCAATCCTTTGTCTTTGTAATTTCTCCCCTGCAGCTCAAGACCACCTTGCAGGATGATAGGAGCTCTCAAGCTCTCAGACCCCTGTGTTTCCAGGCAGGCTGCAGAACAGAGGAGGAAGTGGGCAGGAGTGACGTGCCTTGTGAGACCCAGTGTCGATACCTCTGTATTTTCCAAATGGTATTTGTCTTCAGTATTCTCCTATTATGCTAGGGACTCACTACAGCTGGCGTCCATGTCTGAGTGGTTAATAAAGTTGATTTACACTGTTTATTTCTGTCAGGAGTCCATCAGGCATATTTTATTTTACCTCTGGTGAGCCCCCAATTTGTTACTCTGAAGTCTGCTTCCCCAGACTCATCGATTCCACAAAAAGAAAAACATTACAACATACAGCCAAACTAGCCATTTATAGAGGAAAGAAGTGTAGTATTAGAACCTGCTAACAGTTAATATGGTTTTTTTTTGGCATTGCCCTATCATAGGTAACATATACATGGAAGGTATGTATAAGGTGTGACTCATGCTGATTACAGAGATTTTGACTGCAAGGTACTTGGTTTGCCAGTCATTTTAATTAAACATTGTGATAGGAAGGTAAAAGGGCCTCTTTCCCTTCCCCATGAAGCCTTTTCACCGCTAGTTAAAACTTGTCATGAAAGGGTTTCCTTTTCTCCCTTAGCTCTGCTGCAGATTTTTGCTGAGGATCTTCCTTAGTGCCCTTTTTCCACTCTCCAGGAAGAGTGGACAAAAGACCCCATCACAAAGAAATAAGGTACAAGAGTTTCTTCTTGTGCTTGCAAAGGTGGGAATCACAGTTGCCAAGACATCCTGTACCAAAGGGGAGAAGAAACTGTCATCTCCCTGCACCCAGCAGCTCCTAGGAATGAGGATCACACTTTTATAAAGACAAACTGTAGTTGCATCACATATACTGAAAAACAAATTGCAGGGAAGCTGGGCTATGAATTGATTCTCATTGATTAAATTCTCATCTCGGTATGCTGGAATAGTGAGGAAGATCCAAAGGATCCTGTTGTGTGACAGGGCTACATAAATCCAAGGATTTATGTCAGCACTTTATAGAGCACCTTGGAAGTATCCAGTTTTGGGCTTTCTATCTGAATATAAAACTGGGACTGATTTTCAAGGGAAACAATATTTAAAGCCTTTGTCCTGGTTTCAGTCAGGACAGAGTTAACTTCATTTGTAGCAGCTGATGGAATGCTGTGTTTGGGAGTTAAAATGAAAGCAGTGCTGATAACACCCTGATGTTCTTAGTTGCAGTCAGACAGTCAAGGACTTTCTCAACTTCTTCGTATTTCTCTATTCTTGAGGAAGGAGGGGCGAAGCCAGGACAGGTGACCCAGATGGGCCAAAGAGAGTATTCCATGCCAATTACGTCCTGCCCAGGATAACGGGGGGCTGAGGGGAGGAAGAAGAGGGGCGGTGGCGGGACGCGTGCTTCTTGGGGGGACGGTCGGGTTCCGGGACAGCTCTGGGTGGTACGGCCTGAATTGTGTGGTTTGGGGAGAAACTGCATTGGGTATCAATAGTTTCATATTCTTTTGCTCTAAAGTCCTGTTAGCATTGTTATATTTTATCTTTCTGTTCTCTTAGTAAACTATCCTTATCCCAACCCACGGGCCTCTTAGTTTCTTGGTTTTGGAGTTATTTGCCCCTTCCTTTTCCCTTCCCTTGTTCCCCCCTTTTTCCCTCTTCCCCTGCTCTTTTACTTTAAGAAGCAGGCAGCTGCGTGGATCTCGGCCCACAGCCGGGGTGAAACCACAACAGCCTTAAATAAGACTTAAAATCAGTGGTGTCTGCCACTACTTTTATGAAAGTCTCTCTAGTGTCCAGGGTGATATTTTTGGCAAATATAATTAAAAATGTAATAGGAGGAATCAAAAAAAGTGAAGTGATCTCACAAGTGAAAAACTAGAAAATTTTCCACATAACTTAAATTACCTATATGCAAAGGTCATCTATGTTTTTGAGATGCTGAAGAGATGTATACGGGACCTCACCCAAATAATACCTTTCTGTGTAAATTTGGCTACCCTGTCCATGGAGCTCACAGCCTCTTGACTTGAGACCATCAGCCAAGCATCCAAAATAAATCATACGCATATCCAAGGCCCAAAACAAAGAATGCTGCAGAAACCTTCAAGTGAGCTTTGATGGAAGCATCTGAATCCATACAACACACCATAAAGCCCTATCACTTTAGGGACAGAAGAATGTAGCCCCTCAGCAAGGAGGCTGAGCAGCGCTGTGCCTCCATGCAACTTCTCATATCACCTATGGCATCATTCCTCATGGAAGTCCCTTATCCCAAATAGAGCAAAGCTGAGTTGCAAAACCTAAGTTGTACTTTAATTTTTTTTTAATAAAAGGTTGTATTTTTTTATAGTTTACTAGCTTCTCTGGGAGTTGGAAGATACTGATACACATCCACACCTGCAAGACTTCGTCAGAGCTTTAGCCAGTGCTGCCGCTCATATGTCGATAGATACTGACCATCTACCCCTGTATTTCACTGCACAGTTCTTTTGTGCTGGGATGCCAACAAGCAAGCTTGACAATGTTCAACGTGCTAATGGATGAGTTATTGCCTATCATACCTATCAATATTAGATGTCACTTTTTTGTTGTCCATGGTAGAATTAAAGTTTTATCTAGATTGTATGCTTCCTGAAGACCCTATGTTTCTGCTTTTATACAGCTCCTTACTCACTGGAATCCCAGGCTGATTTTTGTATGAGGACATTGCAAGAAGTACAGATGCTGCATTATTACAAGGAACAAGTAACAACAATAATGATATTTAAAATGAAAAATAACTGAAATCAGAATGAAAATTATATTCTAGAAAGCTGAAGGAGTGAATGATAACATGGTGGAGCTGACTAAACTTAACCAAAAGCAGATGATTAAATAGTATTTTTAGCAAGCTAAGGGCACATTTGTCATGGTTGTTTTTGAGGATAGTTTATTACCTTCTGTAGGAGTTGGGAGATACCAATGTATATCAATACCAGCAAGACTTCATTGAAACAAAACCTGATTTTATTTTTTATGGAGAAAAATATTGATTTCATTTCAGTCTAAAAAGAATCCCAACAAACATAATCCTTGAACATTTAATGTTCTGAAAAGATACAGGAAAAAGACAGCAATGCTGTCATTGACATTTCACAGATTCAAAGGCTCTGTTACATACCTAGCCTCTCAAGAAAATGTGAGTCTCTCATGAACTATGAATACTTTCTTATTTAAAAAAGGATAGACCTGGAAGAATTCCATCAGCATTTTGCCTTACACAATTAGCCATGTATCAGTTATTGGCAGTCAGAAAACTCCATGGATCTTTGCCACACATTTCCAGGTTTGGTGGTGGTGAAATCGTTAGTGAAGAGGAGGCTTGCTTTTGTTCTGGCAGAATTACTTGACACATTTTTTTGTGCATTGTTTGTGTGGCAAATAACATACCTTTTGTGTGTTGACTGTTTTGAGTTCTGTTGCAAGCAGAACAGTTTGCAGTCTTGGAAAGATTCAGCGTATAAGTCACTTCAGAACAGCTCTAACTTGCATGATTGCTCACTTAACCAACTACCAAAGGCCTTCCTGGTGCTGGCAGCTTCTCAGAAGATAGATTTTCCAACTCAAATTGGATTTTCTTGAATTAGTCTACTAATGAAATAAAAAATGATTCATGGATTTAATAAATGAAAAACCAGGTTTTTTTCCCCCAAAAATATATATATAAAATGAAAGATGCTTTTAGTTTTAATAAATTAAAAATTCACAAGAACTGTGTTCTATGAAAAGGCTTAAATTCTAATCTAAAAAATCCCCACACCTGATAACCCAAATATATCTAGTTTGGACATGTCACCAGTCTGCTCCATTACTGTTCATCTGTTCACAAGGGTTGGTCTCTCTGGCCTTAGTACATCTTCCATGGTACCTAACATCTCGGGTATTCTCATGATACACTGCCTTCCTTTGCTTAGAAGAGAGCTCCCAATGCATCCCATCCCATGTGAGGATGAGTTTATAATGGGAAACACAATCAGGAAACTCCCATATAGCATAGCATAACTTTAACCCCAGCCAGTAACTATGCACCATACAACTACTCACTCAGATGTCTGCCCCTCAGGCAAGGGAGGAGAATGGAAAAACACTTGTGCATTGAGGTAAAGACAGTTTAATGAGATAATAAAGGGAGACAGCAACAGCAACAACAGCAACGAAATAATAAACAAGTGATACACAAATCTTATTTCTCACCACGTGAGGAAAGAAAAAAATCCCAACATGATGTCCAGTCTATTTTTGAGCAGTGATTCCACCTCCTGGTTAGCTTCTCCTGTTATCTATGGAGCATGTCATTCTGTGGTATGAAAAATCCCTGTGGCCAGCCTGGGTCAGCTGTCCTGGCTGTGGTCTCCCCAGTTCTGCACCTGGCAGGGTATAAGAAGCTGAAAAGCCCTTGACTTAGTGTAAGCACTACAACTACCTAACAACCAGAAACTATCAGCATGTTATCAACACCATTCTCATACTAAATCCAAAATACAGCACTATACCAGCTACTGGGGAAAAAACCCCTAATCCTATCTCAGCTGAAATCAGGACAGTGTGCTGTTTTCAGTTGGACTAATTTGGGTTTCTGAACAAAAACTTATCTTCTGTTTTTCACAGAATTGAGATACTGACCTGCTCTAGCAAGAAATTTCCTTTTGCTTAACTATAAGAAATGGACGTCTTCTTTCTAAAAATAACATACTGATTGTTGCGAAGTGGTTCAGCCTAACTTCTGACTTCTAGATCTTTTCTTGGTGGGGGTTTTTTGTTTTTTTTATGGTATCCTTTGTTTAACAGCAGCATATAACAATTTCCTTCACATCTTTCATTTGCCACACAGTATTTCTAGATCCTTTTATAAATATTTTTTATCCTTTTCTTGGGGATGCTTAAATTCACAGTTTAATACCTAAAAATACAGATCATGTCCATTTTCTTTTGCTCTTATTCCTATCTTAATACTTCCCTCATAATGCTGGACAGATTAAATTGCATGAATTTGCTATGAACAACAAAGATGGTTATGGACGTACTAGAGGAAGGGAAAAGGAGAGTGTGAGGAAAAACTGTCAAATCCATCAAGCATAGTTGTAGGGCAGATGGGAAGTTTGAAGACACAGGAATAGCATTGCAAGAGTCCAGTTTTCTGTGGGAAGGACAAAAGTAAAGGACACCTTGTTTGCAGCATGGAGGGAGTTCTATGAACAGAAAAAGGATGGAGATAGGGGCTTTCCATGGACAAGCAATAGATGATACCTGAGGGAACAAAACAGGAGAGCACAGCTTAGTGTGTGAATGAGTGGCTGTGTGAGAAGTCCATAAGGGAAAGTCAAAGGAAGAGGAAAAATGTGACAGGATATTGAGGACAGTAAAACAGATTGACAATGTACACATTTCAAAAATCTAGGAAAACCACCTTGATTTGCCCTTTTTCCCTTTCCCAACACGCTCAAAATTGCATATTGCCAGTTTTAAACCTGGGAGAATTTGGCTGGCTGAAAAAAAAGCTCCTGGAAGATCTTTGACAGAGCCAATATTAATTCTGGTTAATAGCTGCTGCTGCAAAAGTGCACCATGCAACCAACCGAAAACTCAAATCAGTCTCCAAAAATCGACTTTCCCATTTCAAAAAGGAACACCTGAACAGGTTATGACTTCTGTCATCATATCCTCTATGCATATAAAGCAGTCCATAAAAATGCTTATAAAAAGACCCCTGTCTAATGAATCTTCTGAAGAAATAAGGAGAAAAATGTAGAAGTTGTGAGTGATTTTGGATACATTCATTTTGGAGTTCTCAATGGAAGAGAGCTTATAAAGGGATGAAGTTGAAAAGAATTATCGCCACTCATGTCCTCTTCACAAACCAGTCAGGAAGATTTAGAAATTTGAGGCTAGCTACCTAAAATTTGAATAATTTACAATCACAGAATCACAGAGTCACAGAATTGTAGGGTTTGAAAGGGACCTCAAGAGTTCATCAGGTCCAACCCCCTGCCAAAGCAGGCTCCCTAGGACGGGTCACACAGATAGGCGTCCAGACGGGTCTTGAATATCTCCAGAGGAGGAGATTCCACAACCCCCCTGGGCAGCCTGTCCCAGTGCTCTGTCACCCTCACTGTGAAAAAGTTCTTCCACTTATTGGTGTGGAACTTCCTGTGCTCCAACTTGCAGCCATTGCCCCTTGTCCTGTCTCCACAGACCGCTGAAAAGAGGCAGGCTATTTCCCCCTGTCCCACACTTGAGATATTTATAAATATTAATCAGATCCTCTCTCAGTCTTTTCTCAAGGCTGAACAGCCCCAGTTCACTCAGCCTATCCTCATAGGAGAGATGCTCCAGACCTTTAATCATCTTTGTAGCCCTCCTCTGGACTCTCTCCAGGAGATCCCTGTCTTTTTTATCCCAGGGAGCCCAGAACTGGACACAATACTCCAGGTGGGGCCTGACCAGGGCAGAGTAGAGGGGGAGGATCACCTCCTTTGACCTGCTGGCCACACTCCTCTTGATGCACCCCAGGATCCCATTGGCTCTCTTAGCCACTAGGACACACTGCTGGCTCATGGCCAACCTGTCATCTACCAGGATCCCCAGGTCTTTCTCCACAGAGCTCCTCTCCAACAGGTCATCCCCCAGCCTGTACAGATACCTCATCTGCTTTCTTACTGCCCAGCTCTCCAGCCTGTCCAGGTCTCACTGAATGGCAGCGCAGTGTTCCTGCGTGTCAGCCACTCCTCCCAGCTTTGTATCATCCGTGTACTTGCTGAGGGTGGACACTATTCCCTCATCAAGGTTGTCAATGAAGATATTAAACAGGACTGGACCCAACACAGAGCCCTGGGGAACACTACTAGTCACAGGTCTCCAGCCAGACTCTGCTCCACTGATCACCACCTAATCTCTATCCATTTCTGAAAATCCTGGCCAAAGTGTTTGACAGCGTTAATGACAAAGCCACAATATTCTACTCATTGTTAAAATGACAGCATATACTAAGAAAAAACCTTTAAATGTGGTAAGTTGTTACTGCAATTTTTTGCCCTATGGAGAAGCAAACTCCCAAGCCAATAACCTCACAATCTGGAAGACTTTTTCTTCATCTTCTCCAGAAAACCCTCTATTTTGTAGTATATCTAGAATCTAAGTTATTGTTTCGGCAACATTTATTTTCTCATCAAAGAATGGACTTGTTGGTGAATAGAAAAAGGGAGGAAGGAAGTGCCTTTGTGCTAGAAGTCTTCACGGGATTGTACTGTATCCTATCCATACGGTATAGGCTCCAAGGCTGTGATGCCAGCTGACCATCCCTGCCTCTGCCTAAGTTTTCTGGGAGAGCTGAAAGGGTATAAATTGCAAATGAAGAGAACACAGTGATGAGGGGCCTTGCAAAATCCTAAAACCCTCATCACAAAATAAACACAAGCTGAATTATCTCTCTGTATTGAACCTTTGTTAGAGACATCATCCAGGAATAAGTCAAGGAGAGACACTACTTGTAGTTGTTGGGATAAATGTAGACATTGCTGTTTCTCTTGTTGCTACTAACTCACAGCAATGTCACAAGAACATGATACTTTATTGGCCAACTCTTTTGAATATGGACATGAAGACACGCTTGCACATATGCATGGAAACCATTGACATTGGTGATGGGAAATGGATCTGCTGCAGTAGCATCAGAGTGGCATATGCAAATACTTCATTTTTAAAGAGGAGGAAGCAGGAGGAAAAGGCAGTTTGTGTGTAATCAACATGGGTCAGTAATGACCACTAGTCAAAGTTTTGCAATACAGGAAGATATGGTAAGTGCCACACGGGTAGTCTAAATGACAGTCCATCATTTCAAAACATGAATGACATAAGTTACAGATGGACTAAACCAGGATGCCAAAGATGAAGGGAAGAGCATTTCTGAAGTTAGTTTACTGATACAGTTTGCTGCAGTATTTTTTATGCCTTTGATAGGGAAAACGCAGAGCAGAGTGAGGAGGGAGTTTTGTATGCATAGTACTTGTCTGTTTCGTTGTTATTACTTTTCTTGATTGATTTTAAAAAATTGTTTGACTTACGCTTTAACAGAAAATATGGCAATTAATCTATGTGGTTCACAGACTGAAAGTAAGAAGCAAAGATACTATTATGACTTACAGTGCAAAAATTGTCCTGGCTACTGATTTAGGAGAATAGACCTGTCTTTGAAGAGGAATGGTGAGAAGGGAAGTGTCCTTGACTTAGAAGACTTTTTAGTTTAAATAATAAAGAGGAACTATCAAAATACCAATGCAAAAAAAAATATCAGGCACAAAATTGAGTGGGTGAAGACAGTCTGAAATGAGAATTTTCAGAAATGTTTATGGCTAGATTTTACCAGTATTAGGATATGAAGAAACCTGTTTTTGCTATAGAGCAAGAAAGTAGACTACCTGATTCCTCTTGAAGCTAATATCTAAATATTTATGGAGATGTAGTCAAGGGTCTGTGAAAATATAATAGGGTAATGGAACTCATTTGGGTGGCTTTGGCAAAAGATTGTTCATTAATGTTATTGATGTACACTGGAAGACATCTGATGTGAAGTTCATAATTGAAATGTTACAAACACTTCAGCATATGGATCCTTCACATTCACTTAATTACCAGTTTAGTAATAATTTTATGTAATGAGGAATTATTAATAATACGTGAAATACTAAATTGACGTAATCACCATAAAACGTAATATGACATCCACTGTGCAAAGGACGTTATAATTCCAGGTGTCTTTGTTACATTTTAAACAAGGAATAGATCTGGCCAAATTCATCTTTCAAAACTATTGACTCTATAAAGTTTTAATAATTTTTTATATAATTTTGTTTAAAGGTAAGGCTATTAATCAGATGTTCTTTTTCCTCATTCTTAATATCCCTTATTAGCATCCAGTTATGACAAAAAACTTGACAAATGATCATTAACAAACTGCCTTACAGTTTTGTGGCACAAGTCCCGCTGTGAAATAAATCTCTATATGCTGTTTCTTTGATTATGTAGGCAGACACCAATATTCTGTTCATATAGGTGAGAAAAGGGGACCAAATTTGTCTCTTTCACAGTTGCAGTTTAATCATTCTGGAAGACTGTGATATTGGGACAAGAGATCTTTTATCTCCAGCACACCAATAAAAATCTTCCCGAAGTTTGCAATTACTGAAAGTCAATAGCCTATTGGTATGAGAAATGTACTCTTCGAGGACAAATGTCCACAACACAGTTATCACCCCTATTGCCACACAGAACAGATTGAGCAGGCACGGAGAATGTCAGGCACCTCCCCAGGTAATCCTCGTCACGGCAGGATTGGCGAACACTGATGCGTGGACCAGTGAAGTGTGCAAGGCCGCTCGTTCTCTGGGAGCCGTGTCTAGTCCATGACTTCATTTTCCTGAGTCATTATTCTGACACATCTCATGGGCAACATCTTCAGTGAGAGAAAAGAGCCAATATGAGTTCTTACTTATACTGGTATAAATCAAGAGAAACCTTACTGAAGCCAGGCTTTCTATACAAAATCATAAAAGCAAGAGGTAAACCAAAGCTATTAATGAACAGCAAAATAGAAACCAAAGTCTTCAATTCTGTTTCGCTTCACTTCAGGTTTAAGTGAGAGACATGGGAATTGAAGTCCTCGAGTTCACCTGGGCTGGGAGCTGGAGTTGTGAGACATATTTCGGCATATAAAATACATTGCATAGCACAGGCCCAATTGAAAAAATTCATGTACTGGAGTGACCTTATCCAGAATTACTACATAGGCTTTTACCTCTTCTGCTCCTGTTTCATAAAGCTAACATCTGCAATGAACTCCTGGTTAAATCAAAAGGATGAAGATTAGTATATATACTGGAAGAAGATATTTTCCAAACATTGTTAAAAGAAACAAGATGACAAACACGAAAATACAAATTAGCAGTCAGTTTTGTTTCAGTTTTTTGTGGACCCTGCTCTCAAAAATTAATAATCCTCTGATAAAGGAGATCCCACTTAGTACCTAAGGAATGGACCATTTCTGTTGTTACTCTGAATGATCAGTGCACCTTCACAGGGCAGCAGTTGTATACAGAAGGTCTCAGGACTGGAATTTATTCATTATTTCACGCTTACTTGAACATATTTTAACCAAATATCATAAAATAGGAGGTTTAGTACTTTCATTACCTTCTAAAATACTAAGATTTGGCATCTGAATACTTGCTTTCTCCTTGGAAGAGCCTATCTAGGAATTACATGAAATATACTGAGCAAGTGGGACACAGCCCTCCAAGAGACCATGCATATATGGCTCCTACAGGAGATAAAATGAGCTATTTGTACCTCACACTACCACAAAGTGAAGAATTTTTCAGGCTATGGGAAAAGTCTGTGCTGTTTGGGTGATATAATTTCAATGCTAGTACATATGCTATGATTTGATGAATTGCGATAATTACTATGTGCATTGTACTCTTCCCTTCTTGTTTTCACATTTGCAGATTTTTTTCTGTGAGGCTTACTAATGGTTTGTGTTTTAACCAATTTAATACCTCTTAAAGTATTTAGAAGCATTTGTTTATATAAGGAAATTGCTGTTGAACAGGCAAAAAGGATCTATTTTAATATTTTAGAAATCAGCAAAATAGTACTGAAGAAAAACAAAGCATTACATATTCTGAGAAATGGTACAATAGAGTATCTTATTTCTTGTAAAACATATTAAGCAATAGCAATCATTTTAGGCAAATGTTTATTTTAGATTAGATCGCTAAGCAAGAGAGACTTTCATTCATCTTCATTTTTTGCATTTTTAAGTCCACATAATTTAGTTCACACTGGAGCACAGAGCTGAATGTTAATAATTTTTCTTTGTGAATTGTATTATGTGAAAGACCAAGTATTTTTCTCTGTCTCTCTTTATTTTCTTTTTTTTTTTTTTAGTTTGTTTTACTACTTCTTTTGGGTCTGTTCATAGCCAGGCGAGCTTGATGTGTGGGAAGGTGAGAGGTCCCTCATCTTACCATCTACCTCCAAAGCTGTAGTAAGAGATGGCAATAACATTACTTCTCCCCTCGTGAAAGAGGATGGGAGGACTTGGAAAGAAAGTGAAAGAGTAAAAGGAAGCAGGTGGCAAGCTGGAAAGGGGGAAATTCTGAAAACTCTTTTTCAGATATGGTTTGATTCCCGGTAGTCTAGGATTACTAGTAATATCACTTATTTTGTGGAGCTCTTCTCCTTTCTAAATTCTGTGTTCTTAGGTGAAAGATTTGTATTCTAGTTGAAATCAGAGGATGATACTCTTTCTTATATTAAATAGTCCGTCGAACTCTAAGGAATCCCACTGAAATAAACCACCAACCCATACTGAGTTATGACACCACAACCCAGCAAATCTCCCCTTTTATCTTAAATGCAGTTCTACAGAATATAGTAAGGAAGTGCACAAAGTAAAAATATGCACAATGAATACCATAATCAAATGGTGTACATTTCACCCAGCTCATCAAGAAAAAAATCTCTAAGAGGATATAAGTCTGAAGGTAAGCATAGTTTTCTAAAAGTGTAACCTATAATAAGTACAGCAGAAAATATAAACCAGCAAGAATTAGTGATTAGACATCCAGTCCTGAGGGCACCAAGCAATCTCAAATTTTATTTAAGTCCATGGGAGCCCTAGGTGCTTGAACCTCTATGAAGCATGCCCTAGGTGACAAGGTAAGAATTTCATCTCATAAGAAACCAGAAACAATGAATATTATCCTTACAGAAATGACAGTGACACTAGGAGGTTTTTTATATTAGAGCTGAGTGAACATTTTATTTGCTGAAAATTATTCTGCAGATGTTACCTTTATTTCTCTTTGCAAACCACCCACAAAGAGATAGTAACATTGTAAAATTCTCAGAAGTACTTCTTATTCAAAATTAGTCACACACTTCTCCAGTGAATTTTCTCTTCAAAATCTGCTTTTGGTGAATATTTGAGCTTGCATTCACTTTTTCATGAGTTATTCATACTAATAAAGCTTGAGCACTCAAGTGTTCCTGGAAAGCAAACGTGAAAGCATTGCAAACATGGTCTAATTGAAATCCACTTTCCACTTTGAGATATATTCGCGGAACATTTTTCCTACTATTCACTTCGCTTTAGTTGACATTATGGGCTAAAATCTCACTGATGTGCACTAAAGAGAGACGTCACAGCAGAACCCTCTTCAATAATGCAGGTGCAATATTCCTGGAACTGGCAGGTCTCTTGAACAGGCCTGATTTAACTTGCTCCGTCCTTTTATTTCTTGCAGAGGGCAGCCTTTAAAGTAGACTTGAATGGCTAAGTGAACTCTTCTTAGTGTTTCAGCCACATATCAAAATATAAGAGCCCGTGCTGTACCTTGCTCTAAGCTCCCCTTCAGAGCTGATCAATAAAGTTATTCATCTAGCTTCTTTCATAATTACCAGTGATCAGCTTATTGCTGGTGTAAGATAGGCTACTTCAGAACATATATTTGTTGCTGACGTGAGAGGTCACCATACAAGCAGTGACCAATGGTGTAACTTTTTTTAATATTTATACAATAGAGGTAGAGATAGAGATGATACAGAGAGAGAAAAATAAAATGCTATTGCCTCTGAAACATCTTACTCTTTGGAAACCAGCAAAAGTGGTAAATCTACCCAACCTTCTCGTAGACACTCAACTCAGACATATTTCGGTGCATCAAGAACCTCATCCTTTGTCAGATGCTGAGGTCTAAAGAGCAATCAGAGTCTCCAGAGGGCAATTCTGATCTTAGGTGGCCAGAAGTACTTTTCTGGTTATGTCAATCTTTCTCCATCAAGAAGAAGGAGGCCCTGTGGTGATAAAACACCCAATGAAAAAGTGTCTGTGCTGGGCAGTACAAATTCAGACTCTAGTGTCTCCAGTGTGAGGCTCATAAGAATTTCCATAGTTATGCTACCAAACTCTCTTGTAAAATCATCAGCTACGTTTAATCCCACTTGCGATGTAGAAGAGTCTAGTGAGAATCACTCTTTCATGCCAACAATTCTCTGCTATTTTGATTGCCTTTTAAACTCATCTCCTCTTATTTACTCATTCATTACAGACTGTTAAGCAAGGCACTGAGAGGAATAGGAGGCTCCTACAGAACCCTCAGAGGAAGAAAACTTCAAAAAGTTTGTTACAAGTTGTGCTTGTATCTCTTAGTTTGAACTCTGCATTGCTCATGTCACAAAGCTTATTTATTGTCAAGGATTTCTTTTTTTTTCTCATGAGATTTCTCCCACAAGCTGGTAAACATAATCCTTTTATTACTTCACGTAAGTGACCTTCTGGGTCACTGCTTAGACACTTAAATGAGTGTTCTTACGTCTCTCCAGATTTGTACTACACACAAAATAAAGCACACAACTTGTATGAAACAAAAAATAGTTTTATTATAGACTTTGACATAATTTATATAACCTATACATACAAATTTGAAACTCATGCTATATACCCTTACTGTTGTACAACTTTATGGGTACCAAAACCTTTTTGTTGGTACATACATGTTATCACTCCAAATGTATCCATTGGCTGCATGCAGAAAATAAAAAATCTTCACTGGAATAATTCTTCCTTCAATATGATGTATCTCATTGCAAATAATTTTCTTCAACAAGGCTGTGAGACATAAAATTGTCTCTCTGGCAGGTTTGTTTTTTTTTCCTCTTGGTTTCTACCTACTCAGAGCTTAAAAACAGTTTTCTGCATACTAAATTGTGGCACCCGGTCATTTTCATGTAGTTAAAATAAAGCACTACAGCTTGGATTTTAGGTCCAACGGTCACACCATAAGAATACAATTCATTCACTAATTAAATGCCCACTACCTCCATCACTAGTGCCTGCCAACTCCAAATTTATATTGCAAAGAACTTTCATTTTATATGATGCATAGAAAAGAAGAAGAAGGGGGGGGGGGGGAAGACCAAGAATATTAATATATAAGAAATTACTTCCTTAAGGTCAGGAGCACCTCAAACCGTACCACAAAGAGAAACACTAGAAATGGAAAGGAAACTCTTGGGTTTGTAATAATACCATAATTATATAAATAATAGCTCTGACTTTATCTATATATTACAAATAGCTAGTTGACATGCCTTTGATGCTACTCTGCTACTCCTGGTTTATTGCCCTATTGGATGGGGGCAGAAAGGCATGTCATTTTTATGTGGCTTATTGTCAAAGTGTTCATAAAGCTAGATTAGGCTGCGTTCTCATTATGCTTGCTCCTCCCTTGCAGCAGAGCCACACACTATTGTTCCTAGACATAAGTGTGAAAATTAATATGAATATTTATTTTAAGACCAACTTGCAGCAGTTTCCCACCAGCTCTGCTATCTCCACATATTCATGCACATACCTTATTTAGTTACGTTTTTAGAGGCTGGTTTTATATTTTCAGTTGTTTGGTAGACTTAGGATATGTAACAATGGATAAACGCGCAATACATTAAATACTTATGGGTATGTTGTGCCTTCTGTTATAATATAAAATCCATCTATTCTGGTTGATGGGTTTTAACCTCACACAGAATACTTTAAACTCCATTTGGACTTGTGCCTACAATCACCTTAGCAAAGTCTCTTAAGTAACTGCGCACAGCCTAATTAGTATGCATTATCAATTAACAAACTTAATAGCCGGCAGATTGATTAGATCCTCTGTTGCAGGGGCAGAGCTGAAGCGAAACAGAATGAAAAATCATTGCACGCATACACTGCTGCTTTGTTATTTTCTCAGATCCCCTCCTCCTCCTCCACATTCCTTTAATTAATGCATACATATGCTTCTGAATATCTTGTAAAATAGAGCTTGCTCTAACTCTTTAATAAAACTCACTTGTAGATGAGAGAGCCATAGTCCATGCCTTATTTATTTCTGGCTGAAAATATGAACCATTTGTTTTCACCCAGGTCTTTCCCCTCTAAATGGTGCAAGTTTTAGAGATCTGCTGTTTCTAAGCTGCTGTTTTCACAGTGTCTGGTAGGGAAAGCAGGTAAGTTGGAGTGTGCTGTGTCAGATAACTCATAGCTGAGAAGATGCTTCAGGATCTTATGGATGGTATGTTGACACAAGGTGGATTCCACAATTATTGTTTTTGTTTTTTTTTTAAAATAAGGAATAGCACAAAACATGCTGTCATTTTATATATTCTGTTGTATTGATGAGCTGGAAAATAAGAATATAGGTAGGAACCCCATCCTATTTGGAAAGTAGTGTGGTTACTAAAAAGTTTGAAGTAAATTTTAGATTAAATGCTTAGGTTGGACAGGATTTCCTTCTTTAAGAACAATTTGATGCAAAACCATCAGAGACACTGAAAACAACACTGAAGACTATCAGTTGCTGCCTTTAGCGCTGGCAAGGGCTATCCTCGGGCAAAGCCAATTAGCCTTTATACACTGGGAGACGAAGTGGTGCTTGCCATGGTGATGTGAGCAGTCGCAGCAAGTTGCAGAGTTAATAACTATTTAGCATTTATATAGCATTTACATATGCAAATCACTGAAGAAATATTAGCTAATTAATTCACACAACAGAATGGTGGGGCAGGTCCTGTAAAAATATCCATAATTGTTGATACGGTTAAGTCTGACAAAGGTGGAAAATGGTTTTCCCAAATGCATAAAATATGCTATTGTCAAGACATAGATCATCGCTTAGTGCCCCCATTCACACGTCTGCATTGCTTAGCGAGGGTGCACTGCCCCAGTTGTTACCATATTCATAACCAGAGAATCACACAACCCAATGGCTGAGGTTGGAAGGGACCTCTGAGGTCCAAGCTCCTTGTTCAGGTGACATCAGTTACCTGGAAGGAGAGTAGTGTTATCAAAATGCCTTGAAGAAATATGGCTCCTCTGAGCCATCATAACGGAAGAAGCTGATAGTTACAACCTCATCTTCATAGAAAGGAAATGAAAGACTGAATTCCCTAGTTGTGAAAATGGCAACAATTGTGGATTGTGTGCCAAACTGTGTTTTTTGTTCCCCAAATGAGAGGTTAAGCATGCTGCTACAAACTCTGCAAGAACCTGCTAGTACCTTGCCAAGAGAAAAAATGGTGCTTATCACTGGATTGAGATGCCCCTGTACTCCCAAGGAAGCAGGAGCTCACAGACCTTGTTGAATTCAGGCCTTGTTGAATTTCGGCCCTTTGAGTTTATTGTAGTTTTTCATGGCTGGGTTCTGGTGGAGGAGGAGGGGCTGCAGGGGTGGCTTCTGCAAGAAGCAGACAGAAGCTCTTTGCAGGCCCAAGAGAGCAAACACTGGCCGGCTCAAGGTCAGAGTTGTTGCTGACACAGGCCAAGCCCATCAGCAATGGTCACAGCACCTCAGGTAATCCCATTTAGGACAAAAAAACCCCACAAGCAGCTGCTTTTTGCCACCAGAGAAGGGAGTGAGAAGATGTAAGAAAGTGCGCAGACACCAAAGTCAGTGACGAAGGTGGGGGGGATGAGGTGCTTCAGGCACTAAAGAGAAAGATGTCCCTGCAGCCCATGGAGAAGACCATGTGAAGCAGGCTGTCCCCCCATAGTCCATGGGTGATGGTGAGGAGCAGAGATCCCACCACCAGACCATGGAGGACCCCATGCCAGAGCAGGTGAAGACACCTGAAGGACACTGTGGCTCCGTGGGAAGCCCACATTGGAGAAAACTCCTGGCAATGAAACCTGCAGCCCATAAAGAGATCAACCCACACCAGAGTAGGTTTGCTGGGGGGACTTGTAACTCCATGGGGGACCCAGCTGGAGCAGTCTGGGTGTGAAGGTCAGCATCCCATGGAAAGGAGCCATCTTGAGGCAGTTGGTGAGAAGCTGAAGCCCCAGCAGAAAGGACTCATGGAGAAGTTAATGGAGGACTGTCTCCTATGGGTGGGACCCCACAGTGCAGCAAGGGAAGAGTGTGAGGGATGCCTCTCCAGCCAAGAAGGAAAACAACTCATGTCAAACTGACCAAAACCCTCATTCCCCCAGTTCCTGCCCCTCCCCATGCCACAATGCGGAGGAAGAAGGGAGTGAAATCAAGTTAAATCTGCTGAGAAGGGAGGTGGGGGGAAGGAGATGCTTTAAGATCTGGTAGCACTTCTCATTTATCCAATGCTGGTGTCACTGGGTGTGCAATGTAGTACAATAGATTAGAGAGTTTTCTTTCCTTTATTCTGTGCTGAGTCTGTTTTGCTCATGACACTAATTGTGGAATGATCTCTCCCTGTCCTTATCTTGACTCCTAAGCCTCTCAATACATATTTTTCCTGTTACTCCACTACCCCATTGCAAGACATTCAGGGGTTTCCATGGGTATTTAACACTCCAATGCCATAGATTTCTTTAGCCCAACACTTTTTACTTTCTAAGTGTGTTCTCCTAAACAAGCAGACCAAAAGAGGCATAAAGCATGTGGAAGAAAATTCTGCTCTGTTCTGCCTTTGTAGTCTATGGCATGCTTTTTCTGCCCCCTCAAAAGGCAAACAGAAAGTGAGAGCAACCATTTTATTCTGAGGTGAAAAAAAATCTATATGATTTAACTACAACCAACTCAGCTATCCTGTTCCCAGGTCCTGCTGATGTCACTTGGGTTTATATAAAGGGTCTCACACAGTCTTACTCAGCTCAGTCCTATTCTCAGACTCAACTAATTCCCATCTTTCTATTGCTACACAGATTTTTTCCCTTTTTTATCCTTTTGTTTTTAGAGTACCAAGCCTGCTACTGCTAAGTGATTTGCAAAAAAGAAAAAAAAAACCAAACACAGAAATATTGCTGTGTATTTTGATTTAAAGAATTAGAAGAAACATGTAGATTCAGAAATGCAATTTAAAATATTTTACATTATAAATAAGTTTCTTTGGATTTTAAATAATTTGAAATACTGCTTGAAGAAACAATAGTATCTAAAATATCGAGGATAAAACTTGCCCCTGGAAAAGGCTTCCCTCATTAAAAAAAATATTCTTTAAGTAATAAGAAGACTGAAATTCCTTTGAGTCTAGGTAAGGATGGAGCATTAATTAGCTGCCAGAAAATGGTCTCTCAACACTGCAGTAAGAAATATGCCTCTAATTCTCATTATGTGACCCAAGAGAGGGGCATTAGGTCTGTAACCAGTGAAACTAAAATGTGAAAACTTTTTTTTTTAATGATTGGACTACTCAGAGACCAAGAGGTGAATAATCACCTGATACCAAAGTATCCTCTTGTCTGGATTAGCTGTGGCTCCATACAGCCCCTTGCTCCTCACCTGAAAATGATTGTAATCTGTTTAAGGCAGATAACTTTATTCAACTTATTTCTGAAAAAGTAAAGATATCATAAAAATACAACAAATTGGTTCATATAAAAAGAAAAAAGTCAAAAGTCTTTTAAACTATAGAAAAGAATCAACACTTTTCTATAAAACAGAAAAATCAGCACTTTTCCTGTTATCTCTCTGGGTTTTGTTACAGTTGTTCTACAGTCCTATAACTGTTCTGTAGCACTCTGCTGTTGTGCGAGTTACAGCTGTATTATTCAATGCATGTCATTTAGTCTCCATGTAACACCAAGTCTGTGAAAGCCTCTAATTTTAGATTGGTATTCCTTCGTCTTCAACTGAAGCCTAACTCAGTGAATCCACCAAGAACTCTATATACTTTAAGGCAGCCTTTTTTTCCCCAGAAACCCTCTTTCAAAGAATTAAGAAATGTGTGCTATTTTTTTGTTCTTGTCTTGTGCTATACTTTGCCCTTTACTACACAGGCTTTGACAGGTGCTTGATGGTGAGCAACGTATTCCAGTAGTCTCTGTGACACGCTGGAAGCATGAACTGGTACCCAATTCATTTTCAGCACCCAATTCCTTTGATCCAAAATATATTTTGCAACTTCTCTTCCAAGTGGCACTCTAGAAAACAGAGCAACGACGGTTAAAACATTTTTACACTTTATCTTTCTCCTTATACTCATTACTAGATTGATGTTAAGCAATGTGTCACTTAATTGGTAAGATCTGGCCCTGCTAGGGGCTGGTTCCACTACATGTTCTTTATCTCCTTCTCTTTGCTAGGTTCCACCATGTACCACATCTTATCTTCCAGTTCAGGAAGAACTGCTTTTCCTATGTGTAATGATGTTACTATTCATGTTCCTAGGGCAAGATTACATTCACTCATATCTTCTTATATTTTTAGGGATTTATCATGCAAAAGAAGCAACAGGACATCCTTTAATGTGAACATTACCAAACTTGACAGGATAAACAACAACGTGCTCTCACATATCTGAGAGCAGACACATAGCATATTGCAAAATGATTTATCTACATTCTGAAGACACTTTGCTACATTTGTATTAGTTTATGCCCAGTGTTTAAAAAATCGCAGTTGGATTACTCATCTGCCATAGCCTTAATGATACTAGTATTTTAAGCCTAATTTTTCAAAGCGACTAGTAATTCTGGCTACTTAACATTTGGAAGGAGCCCAAATTTAAAAGGGTAGATGTTCAGCACTTTGTGAAAATCAATCCATTTTATATGTCAAATGAAATTATTCCTGCATTTCTAGTGGTGAATTTGCTCTATCTATTAGATCAGGAAATGGACCTTGAGGGGTAGAGTGGAAGACACGGTGGAGCAGGGAACAGAGCAAGTTAGCAAAACCCACTAGCGGACAACAGTAGCCAAACCCCACAACTGGCTTATGGTTTGTTTCTACTCCAGAAATTTTTGCCCTGAAATTTGTAGTATGTGTTTAATCTGTTCTGAAAACAACCTGCAACTTAAGACAAGCCAGTCAGACTGGCTGCATGAGGTTTATTTCCCTTTCAGAGGGCACTATCAGGCAGCTTCAGCGATCTTCAAGGATTAACCTTGAGTGAAAGAAATGTTCACCTCTAAAACTGGACAGACACTATGATCTGGTTCGCAACACTGCTAAAACAAGACCATTTGAAGGAAACTGCACCAGACTATTATTTAAATCACAGATGTTGAGGGACATGTTCATACCAATCAACACAGGCTTCTGCTGCTCTTTCAACTCTGGCTTGACAGGAGCACAGGAAATTCAACTAGCTAATTGAGCAGAGGCAATTCAGTGCCCAGTGAGAGACATGCCATTTTCTCCTCCCCTTCCCCAAGATTACAAACTGCAAACTGGCTACAGCAGGCCCTCAACCAACACTCTCCATGCAGCCAACTCTTAGACCTCTGAGAAGCATGGACTTCTCCCCTGATTTGACTTTTGGCTACTGCTGCATCAACAGGAAGCTATTTCCAATAATGGCACTCAGATAGGTCAATGAACTTTATGGCTACCATGGGTGAACCTTCACAGGACCCTGAGCCCATGGAAGAGAATTCAGCTATTTTTATTACATTGGGGAACTCATATCTAGGACAGGCTGATTTTTGCACCCGTAGTGACGAGACTTTAGGAAGGGGTGCTGCACAGGGACCTCAAGTCTCAGCACTGCAATAGCCCAGGCTTGGAATGTGCTGTGTGGATGTGGCTCAGCTGCAGCAGAAGGAGAATGCAGCAGAACTCTTAGGTTTTAGTAACCACTGTTACACCAAAAAAGACTTGAAAAGAAACTTAAAGCTGCAGTGTACCTACTTCTGGCTGGACAGGGACCTATTGGGCACTTACAAGCAGCCATTCTACATTCTTGTTGCCATTATTTTGATGTGTGAAAAATTAGGAAAGTGTATCTCAGAACTTTCCCATCCGAACCCCCTTATATCAAAGGCGTGTTCAGGCCATACGACCACAACTGAAAAGGCAACAGCGAAGAGTTCCTTTCTAAGTTCCATTGTCTCCTTCACAGGAATACTTTGCGGTAGGTATTAATTAGACAACATACTTATTTCTACAGGAACCAGGTCTCATTCAAAGTGCTGAATGTGAGGCTGTTGATTTCTTTTGTTCTCATCATTCAGTCTTTGACTTCTTATTTAGTATAAGCCCTTCAAAGCCGGCACAGAATAGATTGTTATTAATTACCTTCTGAGTTTCTTACACAGTGCTTCTTCACTATTTTCTTTGGGGTTTATGAACGCAGGTGAATCTTCTTCACAAAACCCCTGTGAGGTGAAGAAGTGAGCTGATTTCCATGTTGTAGAGAGGAAAAATGCCACACAGGTTGAAAGATAGACATGAAATAAATTTGGGTACACTGTTTGAAAAATGCAGGGCCTAAATCTTCAGTTTAAAAAATATATCAAAAGCTCTCTATCCATTCATAAAAAACTTTCCACTGACTTTGGGTTCAATTTTAAGTGCTGATTGTTACTTCAAATCAAAGGGCTTATTCTACATGCCCAAGAAATGAGGATCATGTGTTTAATCTCCCCGTCCCCAGTCACGTAAAAGGAGACATGATCTCTGATTCAGCACATATGACCTAATGCAGTGGATGGAGCTGAGACTAGAGTCATGGTCTTAATCCCTGTTTCATTTTCTTCTGTAATGCTGTGAATGGATAAATTGGAGCCAGCCAGCCACCCCTCTCCTTCCTATTGCCCTGTATGATGTAGGGCCCTGCAGATAGAAGTATTACAGTGGCAAAGCAATCGTAAAAAGTGAAACAAATTCATACTGGACAGGCATCCTTCTGCAGATATTTTTAGAACACTTTGTGTGCTAAATTTTATAAAAATGGTAATGCAATATTTATGTCACAATATGTTTTGTTCCACTAGGCATAACAGCAGCCTTTGCTAGCAGAGTTTTATTGCTGTAACCTTTTTCTTCTTTCCTCAAACTGATTCTACTTTTCTGTTATTTGCCTCCAGCCTCATGCAAGTTCTTTGATGCAGAATATGCTTTGCTTCCTTTTAACATAGTTGAATATGGAGCACACTTCTGAGTTGTGAATAATTCATAACAAGAATCCCTATTAGAGAATTTGTACCCAGTATCTGCAGAAGACACAAGAAATCATATCATCTATGACCTCTTGATAGAAGAACTGCTTTAGAAATTATTGGGTTATTCTGACCATAACCTAAATGCACTGACTTTTCCCATAAGGAACTAGGAAATGCCACCCATTTAATTTTTTTAATACAAAGGCACAATCAATATTCTTCTATCTTTTTCTGTGGAAGACCCTTTATTCATGATTCCAAGTCTAGCTAAATAATAGGTAGGCCAATGATTTATTTTTAATATGAAAATCTTCTTATCTATCGAATACTTTAGCCCCACAAATGTCAAGTCATTTATTCAATTGTTAAGGTGACTGCTCATTTTCCATATTTTCAATGGAATTATTTCCACTTCAGTGCTAAAATATACTAAGCTTGAAGTAAATCAATTCCCTTCTTGTGCTAAAAATTAGCATAGCACAAACTAATCAATGTTATCAAACACTAGTGCAAAAGCTGTGACAATAACCGTATCAGTGAGGAAGTAAATTGCTTATTATGCCAAACTGAGAAAAAAGCCTCATCAGTCACAACCCATCTGATTCACAAAAATACGGGCTGCGGGTCTATTGTTCTTAGAAGTGAGCAAGTTTGTTCTCCATGTTATTCGAAACACGTCCCCTGTAATAAAGCAGGCCCCTGCAACTTTTCCCTGCAGCAGCACCTTCTTCCCCTTGCAGGAGTACAGATGCTTAGACATATTTACTGAGCAAACATTATGTGGGGATACAGTAGGCTGCAGCGCTCACTATCAATGATGCACCAGCCCTTGTCTGGTGGAACCCTTGCTGTGGATCAGACATGCCAGTGAGATGGCAAGTAGTTGAAGGGGCAAAACAGGAGAGGATTGAGGCAGGAGAGCAGGACCTAGTGCTCACCTTTGTCTCCAACTTCCCGCATGACTAGGTACAGCTGCTCTATACCGCCACTCCTCCATCTGCAAATGGGTAAATACGTCCCTGCTGACTAGCGGTGTTGTGAGGACAATATGACTAATATCTTGTAAAGCGTTTGGGGGCTTGAATGTAGGGGTATAATAGGAAACCTGTATAATAGTTCATTAAGGCAGGGCTGCTTCCACGCCTGTCTAACAAGACTGTCAGCAAGGATGGTAATTAGTGCCAGTGACTGGACCAAGACCACCAACTCGTTTTCTCTGGGCCCCCAAGCAGCCATCTGATGATAATAATTTTGGGTCTTTAGCAGGCAGGGATGGACATGAACGGATGAGCTAGAAGGGAGACGTTCTATGTTCCATTACTAATATCCTGAGCCATCCAGTCCTACTATAAAAATTCACTTTTATTAAAAGGTTATTTCTGTCACTTGCTATAGTATCGCTATCATTCTCTGGGAGAGGAATGATGAAATATAATTTTAAATGTTATAAATTCAATATTTAAACAGCTTTCCCCCCACACCCCCCTCAGAGAAAGTGCTTTGAAAAGACATCCCTTCCAGCATGTGTTAGCTCTTAACAGGGGCCAAACGTTTTTAATCACACAGTTCCTTGCGCATTGTAGGGAGAAGAAAAAGAACAAATCTGTAGTGTACTCTGCTAGGTTAAAGGTTGTTCTTCCCACGGTCTGAAGGGACATTTCTTTATTTATCCTCAATAACCTATCACACGCAAACAGAAGTTACTGAACTCTGTAGGTACTGATTCCCACTAATACAGTGACATTGCCATAAAATGGACCTAATTTTAATATTATCTGACATTTATAAAATCACTTTTTTTTTCCCAGAAGGAAAACAAAATGCTTTTGGAGGTCACCTCACTCCCAGCTGTTGTGCAATGGCTTCATTATGGGTTAGCGCTTGTTTCCTTGAGGAAGAAAATCTTCTGTGACATCGCCTAGCCATCCATGGCTTGAAGTGACTGCCATTGCACAGATGAAGATGTTGACAAGTTTTTAGGACCTTGGAGATGACACTCGTACACTGTAACCCAATCTTCTCAACAAAGCAAACTTCGCTCCCTTTCTGCCTGTGGTAGTGATGAACACGAGCTAGCAGGACTTGGCTTTATGCTCTTCGGCAAACAGGACTTCCCTTAACAACACACATGGATTTCCATTATGTTGTGATTCAGCAGAAAATTGTATCATCGGCACCACTCGTGCAGCTGAGATTGCCAGAGTAGTCCAGGGGATTGAAACACACAGCTTCCATTAAAATTAATTAGATACTTTAAAAATTCAGCCAAAGCGCTGCCTGGAAACGTCATTGGTCCAGCCCAGTTCTCTCTAAGTGGCAGCATGTACTTTGGGGAAGAACGGATGGTGGAGTGCGAAGAAGACAATCATAACAGAGGTTGCAGCAATTCAGCAATTGTCCCTGCAGAAGAAAGGATGTTACCTTATGACAAGAATATTCCAAAATGCTGCATCTTAGAAAAACGCTGTATTACGTAGTGTAATTACTCAATGTCTGCCTTTGCTATATTTCATATGCTGTGGTGTGGAGACTACTTAATGTTCTCCATTTATGCAGAATACAAGGGTACTCATTATTTTCAGGGCTTCTACTAAATGGCATCATAACAGCATAAAAAATAATAAAGCTTTCTTTAAAGAAAGGTTTAAATAAAAGTTTCTTGGACCAACTGTAGCCATTGCTGAGGAAAACATGGTTTTGCAATTACAAATGTTGCTAAGTAGGACAGTAAAATCCTTGAGATGTGAATCTAATTTACTACAGAGCTCTAAGATATAGTTAAATCACCCTGGTAATGAATATGCTAATGTCTGTTTTTTTAGATGAACTTAAACTGATGACTTTGATTGTGAAAGAATAAAATCGTTCTCCTCAGGAAAAATGATAGAGGCACTAAATCAAACGTCTAATACAAAAATATAATTCTACAGATCCTTCCAATATAAATGTCTTTAGATATGATGTACAAAGTGCAGCAGTCCCCTTAAGGCTCACTCTTGTAATGCTCAAGGCACTGGGTGGTTTGCTATTAGCTTGGTTCAGACTGCGGTACGAACTGATGAAGGGAAAGAAACGCTGTCTATTCAGGTGTCATGAGTATGCATGCAAATGCTTTTGCTCTTATTCACAGACTTGACCCATAGCAAAATTTCACTATTTCCAGTAACAGTCACAGCTTATCAGAGTGCAGAAATCTAGACAGAATATCCATAAATAATTCTTCACAGTGCAAATTTTCTGCAGTATGGTGAATTTTTCTCAGAAGCATCCACAAAGACTTTTTCTAGTGCACATACCTACATGACAATATCATCAGGGCCTTGATTGCCCCAGTAGGTTTCACATATCCTAACCAGCTTTCTCTGGGACATCCATCTGTGCCTCCTATGCTCCACTAAAGCTCAGACCTGACCACTTGGATCCTGTTTCAGCAACACCATAGCTATATCTGCATCTAGCCTTGTCCTCTGCTGTCCTGACTTACCAGCTCTTCTTCCTACATTGACCTTGGACCTACCCTGTGGTCCTGTCCCTTACGTGGACCTCAGGTTCATGTTGTCTGGCCTTACCTCCAGCTGCTGGGGTAGTACCCCAGAGTTGAAAAAAGTTGCCTCACCTTGTCCCAGACTGCTCAAGCCCTGCTTGAGCACAGTGAGATGGTGCCCATTGTTGAGGTGCTGTCTGTTCTGGCGTCAACTTCAGCACTCGCCTGTCTTCCCTCATGGAAGCAGCCCTGGCAAGTACTGACATTCATCCATTTTCCAGCACTGTTTACATGACAGGAAGAGATGGATTTACAAAGTAAAAACCCATAAATTCATGTTAGAGGTTTATAACTGAGCTACGTGAAAAACCCAGTAACTTGGTAAATAGTCTTAAAACATCAGGAAATCCTCTGGCAAAAAGGGTTTATCCATGTGAGTAAAGACATGTGAAAACAGGCAACAGCTCATCTGCGGCCTGTTGGGTTTGTGCACATTCACAGCCCAGGAGGTGAAGCAAAACTTGATTAATCCTTTGGTGTTGTGTAACTAAGTCCCACTGTCATCAGAATAATTAACAGACTATAGCCCAAGAATGGGAGAATGAACAGGAGTGAAGCAGTAGGGTGGATACCATTCTCTGTGCCATCTTTCTTCTCAGCACGTACGAAAGATACCCAGTCATAGTGCTATCTGCCTGGTGCCTGTCACAGACCCTAAACTCACTCCCCTGCATGGAGAGTATTAACATCTATGTGGTCATTTCTGTGACAGACAAAAGTACAGTACAGGTAAGTATGACAGAAAGAGTTACTGAGTGAACATGCAGCTAATCAATGTGTGTGAACAGGTCTGCCATACTTATTCATAAATGTGTAAATGTTGTAAGTAATGAACACACAAAATATGAACACACTCATTTGTCTACTTATGAAGAATCAATTATTTCCTTATCATTTTCTCTATTCCAGCCCATACTGCACAGGATCATTTTTGTCTTACTTCACTGAAAATATAATAAATCTTCAATACATTACTAAATCTAACAAATCGCTACAAATCTCACAGTATGCTTTATTTTCTTATCTAAAAGGGACATTTGCAAGACCAAATGTCCAAAGTCACCCATTTCTTGCCTCTTACTTCCTGTCCATTCAATTTTATAAATTCATTACTCCTTGCATATAAAATTACTTCCCTTGATGTTTTAAAACACCCTTTTCCTGATTTCACTGCATTCATACAAATATTTCCACAGAACTAGGGTAACTGAACACAAATCTTCTCCCTGTTAAATAACATCCAGATTTCTAATTTAGTTTATTAGCAGTGGGACTGAAGTACTTGTAATACTACAGGTAGTATTAGACTTGATCTGCTCTGTTTTGCCATGTGTTTGAAGGGCTTTCACTCCACAAACCTATCTATAAATCTAAATCACAGATAAATTTAAATCAGGAATATGCAGTAATGCTACATGAATAGGGAGCCTACTTTGGTTATTTCAGGTGGATTTCAAAAGATGATTCCCAAAATTCTCTAGAAAAAGAAGAAAAGAAAAAGAACTTTGTGCAATGAACTAGTATTTCTTAATGAAGAGTTGTACATTGAAATGAAATAGATTATAATGGAAGTGATATACTTACATATGGTCATGTTACCTGTACATCTATCTATACACCTGCTGTCTCTCTGCGGAAAAAAATTCTCATTATCTCTTCCCCTAAGTTTCCTCCATGTTGCAGGGATTTTTATTTTCTTATTTTTAATTTAAGATTTTGCAAGCAGTATTGTTCCTGGGAGAATGACCCTGTAGAGCTCAGTCAAAGAAATGGATTTTGTATTTTGATCTACAAACCCTGGCTGTCCCGATCTCTACTACTGTCATGAGCCAGCAGCTACATCACCTCTATCTTCCACACAACATCTTCTATCCTTTGTGGGTAACAGTTCCAAGAGAAGGAAATTTCCAGTGGAGCTTGCAGGAGGATGTCTAGCATTGAGTCTGAGCTCACAAACATCACTACGTCACATATCACACTGAAAAAGTAAATGTTATATTCAGAAGTAGAACTAGAAGGGTTGTGTCTGAGCCTGGAATAAGCCTTTTGATCTGTTCAGAACTTGTATGGCTGGCATGGATTTTGGGTAGGTACTGTCCCATCCTGATACCAGTTCAGATAATTGCAGGTGGCTGTGTCTATACAGATGGTGTGTAATCAGTTCATACCCTGAAGAGACTCGCAGTTTCACTCTTGCTTTAGCAGTGATGGCAGATTGAGAAGTGGCACCTCTTTGTGCCACTGGCTGCTTGTCCCCATCTCTAACGCTGGAGTTTGCCCTCCCAGCACTTGTGTCAATACAGGTGGCTGTGGATGGCTGTGGGAGAGAGTATGAGTGAGATCTTAAAGCCTGTAGTCAACCGCTGTAGCTTTTGCAGTAGCTCTAAGAGAAAGAAACACGACTCCACAGGTTTCAGCTACATAAAGCTATTATGACGATTCACACAAAACGAAATCTAACCATAACATGATTTACATTTATCTGTTGCAATAGTTGAAAAACTCAATAAAATAAAAATCAAGAAGGGAAGAAATAAATTGAAGAAGCTTAAAACAAACTAAGCAATAAATCTAGAAATGTGAGTTAAATTTACCCAAGCAGTGTTTATTTTTATCTTTCATTTTTTCATAATCACACGAACATCATCTCTAAGAGCTTCTCTCCATGATTGACCTTGAAAGGGCTACTGAGTTTCCTACTGTCAAGCGCCTTGTCTCTTGGAGGTTTGTGTCATGCTGCAAAAAATGTTTAGCTGCTCATGAGGTATCTGCTGGATCTCCATAGTTTACAGTCTGGTATTCCAAGGGAAACAGGCACAGGTTTTAATTTCCCTTGATATGGTTGGCTGTAATTCACAGGAAGTCAGGAGCTGATATACAAGCTGCAAGGCAGGTTTTGCAGACACAGGAGCAATTCCAACCATGCTAGAATTAGAGTCCTTAGACACAAACTCCAGACTTGTAAAGATAAAGGCAATTACTCAGCTCTTAGAGAAGCAAGTCTACCTAGGCGAATTGTAAGTCTCTGTACAGTTAAAACACCACCCTCTCTTCAGATCTATTTCCTGCAAAATAAAGAAATAAAGCAATTCTCATTCTAAACTGTATATATCAAATATATTAAAAAATAGAATTAATTGTGTAAAAATTCATAACAAAAATGACATTATGTTAGTAAGAATAATATAAACTGAAATCTGGAGGAATGTCTCCTTCTGCCTTCACATTTGTTACGTGTCTATGACAACCTCCTTTCCTTTCCTTTTTCCTTTCCTTTTTCCTTTCCTTTTTCCTTTCCTTTTTCCTTTCTCCTCTCCTCTCCTCTCCTCTCCTCTCTTCTCCTCTCCTCTCCTCTCCTCTCCTCTCCTCTCCTCTCCTCTCCTCTCCTCTCCTCTCCTCTCCTCTCCTCTCCTCTCCTCTCCTCTCCTCTCCTCTCCTCTCCTCTCCTCTCCTCTCCTCTCCTCTCCTCTCCTCTCCTCTCCTCTCCTCTCCTCTCCTCTCCTCTCCTCTCCTCTCCTCTCCCCTCCCCTCCCCTCCCCTCCCCTCCCCTCCCCTCCCCTCCCCTCCCCTCCCCTCCCTTCCCCTCCCCTCCCCTCCCTTCCCCTCCCCCTCCTTTCCCCTTTTCTTTTCTTTTCTTTTCTTTTCTTTTCTTTTCTTTTCTTTTCTTTTCTTTTCTTTTCTTTTCTTTTCTTTTCTTTTCTTTTCTTTTCTTTTCTTTTCTTTTCTTTTCTTTTCTTTTCTTTTCTTTTCTTTTCTTTTCTTTTCTTTTCTTTTCTTTTCTTTTCTTTTCTTTTCTTTTCTGTATATAAATAGGCACATTCACAAAGATGCATCACCCATCACACACTTGTTATGATTATAAACTGGTATTGTCCATTTGTACAACACATCATACAAAGCAGCATGAACCACTAATAGGCCTTCTGCACTCAACAGTATGAATAATGCATGAACACACATTTCTACATGTTTTAACTAAAAATATGAAGAAACAGGTATAGAAATATAACACTTCACTAGTAATTTTCAACCACAAAGACTCCTTGATAAATTTATTTTCCACATACTATACTGGAATATTTACCTATATGGATGCAAGTTGCTATTTGCCCTGACGAATCTCAGTTTCTTCCCTCAGAATCTGCCTGTCAGAAAATGCAGACACACAAAGCAAGTAATTCTGAAGGAAACACTCAGAGATTCAGGAAGCAGACCATACCTCCCTTCAATCACTTGTCACTCTCTCCTCAGACTGAGATTGTTGTCATCACTATGGACTTAACTCAGTTTGACAGTTGATGCATTTGTGCATGTTGGTCTTCATTTTTTCTGGTTAAAGTCTGGTCCTTGGGTCTCTGCTTATTTTGATTTGATACTCATAAGAGAGAGAAAACTTGTGAACAAAGCCTGGCTCCACCAGTATCTGGAGTGTCAGCAGAAGTCCCAGGCTCTGCTGAGGATCAGCTGGAGTTGATAGGAAAAGGGTGAACAGCTTCAGGAAGACCACAGGTTTCACACCGTTCTGCTTAACAGTGCTGAAATTCATGCTAATGAGCAGGCTTTTGTTTGTGCACACTATAATAAAAATCAGATTATTTTATATACTTCATAGGCCATTGAAAACTTTTTAACTTGCTGGGAGAATGTGGCAAACTCCATTTTCGTGGAGGAAAAGAACTTCTTTGCTTGCTCGACCTGTTCATTTCCATTCAGTAATGCTGCTGTCAATTGTCATCCACAGTGTTTGAGCCCACACTAGCTTCAGCCACTTGCATTACTAGTGCTAGAAACCACAGACTCAGCAATAAGGATGTCATCAGCATACTTGAGATTACATCTCCTTCTGCCAATGTTAATACCACTATGGCAACCATCAACAGCAATACACATTATTATTTCACTATAAATATTGAGCAGATGTGACAGCCTTGTCAAACTCCTTTCCTGGTGTCCAACCACTCCGTTATACCTTTTGCTGCTTTGACTACTCTTCTCTGGCCATGAAAAGAGATGGCACAAGTTGACCATCTGTGCAGAAAAGCACTTTTGTAACACTCAGCAGTAGCAGTGGTCCTTATTCCTGCATAACATACTAAAATAACATATTTAAATACAATTGCTAAAATATAACTGCAATAGATTACTACCATTTTTCCTATAATAACATCGTGATTAAAATAAATGCAGATTATGTATATTTTCACCAGCTTTACCATATAGCCTGGCTATTACAGGGCTCCTATGATAGCAAATAGCTTACTGATGATCAACTTTCTTGAAAGAAAAACAAAAACAAAACAAAGAAAAAAAAAGTGTCACAGTTCTTTTTAACACTTCATGTACATTCACCACTTCAACCGTTCTGGTTAATTTTAAATGCCCTAAGAATTTTCTGGCAGTTTAGTCAGAAGAAACTAGGTTCACACAGACTGGAAAATTACATGTTACTTGATGTTCTTTTTAAGAAGGGTTTGCAGTATCTCACCTAGGGACGATGGCTGGAGAACCATAAATTAGAAGAGGGAGTTAACTTATCCCAAGACCAGGTCAGTAGGAGAATGAGAAATAGGCAGGAACAACCTAATCCAATTTTCCATCCATTTTCTTGCTCAACAGCATACCATTCAAAAAACCACCCAAAGGTTATTCAACATCTAATTTTGTAGGCATTAGCCTTTAAATCAGAGCAAAGCAACTCAAAGAACCTGGGGAACGACCTGCTGAGTTCTGCTTCACCTCCACAGGCATAGGTTTTCTCTCTGAGGACTTCAGAAGAAGCAAAACAGTGGCTGTGTAATAGCACGTCTCTATCCTGTAAAACCTGCTTACTATGTGTTGGAAAAGGGACCCTGACCATGTTCTAGGTGTGACTGTCCTGAAACCAGTGTTTTAGCTAGCAGTTCTGATTTTTTTCACCCCCTTCTTTCTGAGTTGACATTCTGAGTTCTTTCTTCTGAGTTTCCTTCCTCTGAGTTGGTGGAATTGTTAACATGCGCTAATAAGAGTTGTGAAAAATGTTGTGCAGGCTTGGTGGGGATGGATCCTCCACAGCTAGGGGAAGGTGAGAGCTGAATCCAAGGGCTAGATATAGATGTTCTATCCTGAGCTAAGAATTATGCGTTGCTGAAGATAATATAAGTGTTTTATGTGGAAGAAGAGGTAGGCAGACTGTATACTCTCTCCATTGTTAAATCAATAACGTTGTGGTGTGCTGCCGAAATCCAGCTGCATGTCTGCCTTTTTTTTTCCCCACCTCTATGTCTAATCAATAAAGAAAAGGTGAGGAGGAAAGGAACAAACAGTAGTTAGAAGCAGCTTCTGATTCTCGTTGATGATATTCACTTTAATTTTGGTTTCATCAGAATCTTAGAAGAAAATTCTGGAGATATTTGCTGACAACCATAAGACTCTGTCGCTTTCTGAAAAAGGTTCAACCTTCATGTCCCCTCCTCTCTACCCATAAAAGCAATGACAAAGTCCCTGGGTTGATAAAAAAAAAGAAATCTTTTTTTTTGTTGTTATTATTGCTATTAGTATGTATTATGCAAGTACTTGACATGTAAGTTTTGTTTCCCTTGAAGAAAGCTAGCTCCAAGGAGTGACTTAATAGAATTAGGAGAGATGTGTAATAGCTCCAAGACTGATGAGTCATCACTCACAGAATATATGTGCATTCAGAAGGACACATAGGTGCATACAAAATGCCAATGAAGGGGTAAAGCAAAAGACCTCCAACACCACCCTTAATTAAAAAAGTCTACAGTCTTTTTTTTTTTTTTTTTAAAATGTAATTACAGCCTAAGACATGGTAAATATAGAGGTTTGAACAGAAGTGACTATCTCAATTTGAACAAAAATCTATGAAGCTGTACTTCAATTGGAGCTTTGCATAACTAAAGGCAAAGCAGCTATGATCAAGTTAATTTCTGCATTTGTACGGTTCTTTGGCATAGTGCATCACAGGACAGCAAGAAACTTCCCTCATTCTCCAACTCTTCCACAGGAAGGCCATAGTAACCATCACTATGCTGTATGCCAGCCTCCCTTCAGGTCAAGGTCCTCACAGTGCTTCAGAAAGCAAAATTAATTACACCTCAGAGACATACCTGAGCACTTATTTCAGCCCAGCCCTGATTTAAGTATCTTGCAAATTCCACTCATTATATTCTTATATATGAGAAAGACCAGGTGTGACCAGGGACAGCATATACAACAGACCACAGGTCCTGGCTAGTTTTAAGCAAAATTATTTTCTCTGAACCTAGAGGGACCCCTTCACACCCTCAGAAACAAGACAACAGGTGTTCTCAGTGTCATGTTCATTGAGGGCTCCTTAATCGGTTGGACAATAGGCTGGGGACCACATAAAGGAATTAATTTACTGTGTAACATGTTCAAAAGATGTCAGAGGAAGAAAGGTCTCTTTGTGGGTCACATGCAAACCTTTCTAAGATATAGGTGGCTGTGGGTTGCACTCTGGGGGACCTTGATATAACAGAAACTAAACCACTTAGCTGTTGAATAAATAAGCAGTGCAGCAGAATAAAGGTTCATCTTCATGCAACTTCTACAGCAATTCAGATTTGGTGAATCTCTAAGGCTAATATTTTAGGTTCACAAAATCAGTTTGGAGTCTTTCAGGCTTTCCATTCTAGATAGATACTTAATATCATCTACTTTTTGGTTTTGTTTTGTTGGGTTTCTTTTTCCCAAGAGATATTAAAGAGAATGTACACCGCCTCAGTATCCAGCCAAGAAGACATCTATGTTGTTTATCAACCTCAGGTAATAAAGGCATTGTTGCATTTGAATGACAGGAAAGCTCCCAATTGTTTGCATTAGGGGTTAGGATTTCACCTTCTAAAAAAATTAGCTCTTTGCTACCTCGGGGTGGTACTAACCAGGACAAGTTATATAGGGCGCATAGCACCATCAAGTTTTCGCTACAGATTGTGTCCCTACCTTTTTCTTACTTTCCTTCTGACTCTTGTATTTTCCCATTCCTTCTTTGTCCTTTCACCCCCTTCCTCCTTCTCTCAACTCCCTCCTTCTCCCCCTCCCATGCCCCCTGCTTTTCTTTGGTTTTCTGCCACTGTCCCTCCTGTACTCCTTTCATGACATTACCAATGCAGATTGCAAACCCATAAAATTAACATTCCAGCTAGACTTCCAAGCTCTCAGCACCTGAACTGGTTCGAATGGCAGCAATGCCACTGAGCAATCCCTGTTGCAGAAATGGTGTAAAATGGTGGCGTCAGGACCAGTGGGACAAGTCCCTCCCCAAGAGCAGGGTCTTCAGGAGATGGTAAAACTCGCATTTGGCTTCTACTGTCTTTTAATTTTTGTTCTCTATAATAAAATACGAGAAGAACTTCCTTAATTTTCACATCAGTGTTTGCAGCTCAGGACTCCATTAATGCACCCTTCTCCCCGCTGCTGTTCTGTGCCCTAGTTTGCAGTCAGTTCATTCTGCACTGATGTATATTTCATTGCCCAAGGCTTAATTTTGATTTATTGTCCATCCATAAATTAGAAAAATATGCTCTGGAATTCCATCCCGCTGAAAAGCTGTGCCTGATGTCAGGGGACTGGGTGATATTTAAGATGTCAGAAATACATATTGGATTAGTGTGCTTTGTTTCCCCACAACAGCAGGTGTTTAATCATAGCTGATGGCTGAAGTTAAATGCATTAGGACAGGATCAGCCAAGAAGATGGAGTTTTTCTAAACCATACAAACTCCAGATAAATAACTCAAAACTAATTGTGTGTCCACATCTTAGATACATTTTTATTTACTTTAATACATTAAACAATGAAAATAGCCCCTGGCACTTAAGTCCTCATTTAAGATCTATGCAAATCTGTGATGCTAATGAGTGAGTGGCTTTTGCAGGGTATTACACTGTCCCCTCTTGGTCCTTCAGCACCTTAAGATATTTTCTAAAGGAAAGATAACTAATAAAGAAATAAAATGGAGTGAAGCATCTGTAAAGGTGGTACCTTGTTTTTTGAGGTTGGGGGGGTTATTCCCATAGAAAATTCAAGGCATGAATGCAAAAAATAATCTCTTACTATACCCAGGACCCGAAATAACACAGACTATATCCTGCATCCAAGGGCTCTCTTGAATTTTCTTTTTCTACTGCTGATTTTTGTTAGTTGCAGTTAAGCTTCCTGCTCTGTTTATGTTAATGAGAAGTCTCTGTGTATAGAAAAATGATCAGGCCTGGTCTTGAGCAATTTAGCTGGAGGCCGAAGAGAAGACGCTTAGGAGAGCAAACATTTTCAAGGTCAACCGGTGAACTGTAACAAGCCAGTGAGATTCATGGCGAGAATTGTATATTTTGACACAACAGCGATTTGATTAAAAGAGAAAGTAATGGGTTTAAACAGTCGCTATGAGGATGTAGCCAGACTTTGTTAGCTTTTTGCAAATTACTTAACAGAGCAGTGATGGAACTGGAAATAGGGCTGTTTTGTGTTAGGTAAAGAAAAGAGGGTTAGATTTGAAACTGGAATAATAAGGGATGGTAATGTTTTGTGTTAAACATATTTCACATAATTCACCTTGCTGTGATTTCTAGGAAGTTTAGAACACTACGGATGTTATAGACAGCTATAATAAAGTTGACATATTTTAAGATTTCTGATATTCAAAACACAGTTGCTGTTACTGCATTTATAAAATCTCAGCATTCTATGAATAAATAACGTTCTGCATGTACAAGACCCTTCTCACAGAGATACCAAATCACTGCAAGGGCAAGCAATGAGAGCTGCTATTCACTTCATATTCTGCACTGAGAAACTGAGGCAGGGAGGATTTGACTTGTGCAAAATGAGTGAGTTAGAGGGAAATACATGATACAGGGACCCATTTCCCAGTCTAAAGATTTATGGCCTGATTGCACATGATATTTAAGTGTGAGTTTGTAGTCTAATACCTAGTTAACCCAAAACAAAGTTAGGCACATCTTTCAAACCTTTGCTGCATCTGTATCTCAGCTAAAGAGAGACCGCCAACCTCTAAAAGAGGTATTTATTATATTGACATTGTGCCTCTCCTGCCTTCCCGTTTTAAAAGCATTTTTAATGGAATTTTGAAACCATGGTCCAAATTTATCACTTATCTCACAACAAAGTGAACTCTGCTTTGCACATGCTCCAGAACAGACTTTCTTATGCAGGCAGATTCCACCTTACCTCAAAGCAGAGACTTCTTAGAGTCTGAACCTCACACAGAACAGTAAAATTTTATGTGCAAACAGCATGATGTAATTGGAGCTGCAATAAGTATCCACTGGAGACTTGTACTCCAATAAAAAATTATCCCTTTCCTTTTCCTATTAAGCCAGCATTTACCGTGTTGTTGACTTTGCTTCTTTCCACACACACAGGCTATGTGACTGCTTGAGGGCAAGTCTATTTAAAGACAACTCAGTTGCTTTAAAACAACAAGTGAACAGAAAAATTCCTGTTAACGATGAAAGACTGCTGCCTTGCAACAGCAGAGTAGGAGTAGATGCTGGAATCTTCCCAGGCATACAGGCTGTAAGAGAGGACCATGAAAGCAGGCAATCAGAAATGATTGAATGTGACTGTTAACACCAGAATCATCATTTCTGTGGCCACAGAATGTATTTCATAGATTATCTGCTTTTTAAAAAATTGTTTTTTTCTTGATTGGTATTGCTTAGGCTCCTCGTATTGAGGGTATGTTATCAAGATATGTAAGCCCATCTCAGGCCACGCTCCCATCCAAGAACTGTTGTCCTGTTTTATTGAGTACCTTGTGCCAGTGTTATCTAGAGTGGGACCACATAAAGAGTCAAACCAGTTTTCTAACCTGGTTGAAATTCAGTGTTCTTGATGGTCAGCTGGGTCACTGAGTAGATCCAATTGAATCAGTTCCCCCAGGAAATGGTAGGAACATGTCACTGCGGCTTAGACAGGGGACAGGACTGAAGGGCAGCAGGCTGACCACTGACCAAAGCTTTTAGTTAGCTCTGAGTTTTGTTCTGAGACTCCAGCATGAGTTCAGGACTTTTTCTCCTTTGTAATGCGTAAAAAGAAGATGAGGAAAACCTGTAAAGATGAAGGCATGGGTGAGAATCATCAAATAATACGGCTTCAGTTTGAATTAATTAGTGTGATGTTCTAGCTTCCCTCAGCAGACAGAATTTGCTAATAAATCCCCTCTGCACTAAGGCTGAATGAGGTTGCTCTTATACTCCTTGCAAGGATTCTGTAGGGAGAGGGGTATTTTTTTATTTTGTGGAAAATATAGAAGTTAAATTCCCAATCCCAAGCCATTTATTCAGCAAAAAAATTTTCTGAATTGCTTACAACATGTAAAAGCTCGAGGAAATAGCCCTAATTCAGATTTCCTAGGAGTATTAGAGAATGGAGTTCACAAATTAATGCAAACCTAATTTTTAGTCTAAGGAGCAGTAATCCTGATTGGAAACTGGGAGGCAAAGGCTGATAGGAAACCACATTGAAAAATACATAAATATTAAATCACAACTTATCTTTGGGGTAAAAAATCCAATGTGGCAATCAACATCTTTCAAATCACTAGTTAGTTTAACTGGGAAAATACTAACAGCAATAAAACTGAATACCAATAAGAAGTGTCTGAGAAAGATTCCAGATTATTCCTCTCTGCAAGAGCAATCTCCATTAAGCTTCACTCCATCTACAGATTGAACCTTCTGCAAAGTAATGCCAGATGAAAAGAGCTTCCAGCTAGTAAATCATTTAACCTCCTCAACCCAGAATATTCTACTCCTCAGTATACATAGTGGATTCCTTCAATTGTTGTCAGTCTTGAAAAATACTTTCCAGGGGAAGATTTTGGGTTGAGCAAGGTATTTATCAGGAATCATCATTCCCTATTTCTCAGCTTTTCCATGGACTCCCTGTGTGACCTTGAATTAGTCACCACACTTCCATTTCCATCACTGAACAAAGGGTATCCTACTTACTTATCTCTCAGGGGCCTCATGTGTCTTAATCTATCAATATTTTTCCTGACATTTTGAGATCCACAGATAATTAGAGATTCTATGACAATAAAACTTAAGTATTGTACACAGCTTATGGGCTGTTTTTTTCCCCTCTGGTGTCTTGTAGCTCCAGTGGGACTGGCAAATATCTGAACATGTTTTTAGATACATTGCGAGGAAAAAACTTACTTACAAAATAAAAAAACAAAGGAGAGTCCCAAACATTTATCCTGTTGATTATCCAAAATGTCCTATGAAGAAAAATAGAAATTCTGATAATTTCTGACCTCTAACTCCACCTGTAGAGTTACAATAGCAAAATGAAAGTGAATTCTCATTACGAAAAGGAAGCACAGAAAGTTTGATCATGTTGGAAGTCTAATGATAAACTGCAAGTTGTTTTCCCAGGAAAGCTGTGAATTAGATTCTCCCAAACAGTAGTATCATACAACATTTCTTTAGGGAGAATAATACATGAGGAGGGTCCCACAATGTTTGTATGGTCAGACACTAGATGTTTCAGGGAGATCTGTAACTAAATGATAAATGATATTGTGGTCTGCTATGTTTCCACTTGCTCTAGTAATAAATCATTGGGACATTTAAATGTCCTAGGTTTTGCTGCTACCAGGCCTTCTTCTCCTTTCATGTATGCAGCTGAACTTTGAACTATGAATTTTCTCATCTGTATCAGATACTTTACATTCCCTAGGCAAGAAAGAAGGGCAAGGTTTCCTATGTGAACTTACCTGGGTACAATGTATCCTGTAGAATTCCGCAGCTTTGTGCTGCAGGGTCAGCATGGGACAGAGGTCCTGGACAAAACACAGAGAAAACATGTAAAATCTTTCTGACTAGTTATATATTACATTCTATCATAACACCACACTTAATTAGAACTGAAATGTGCATCAGAAAGACAAACCATTATCAGAGTTATTGCTTTTTGGAGTCTAGCCCACCTAGACTGCAACAATAAACTTTGTTTTCAAAATAAAAAAATAAATCTAGATAACTGCTGAACTGAGACAATAAAAGTCAAATTTTTGTTCCAGCCCTAAGCAAAACCACGTTCTTCATCACTACCCGGGAAATTTCTTTATTTGGGATAACTGAATTTAGTAACAATAACAGCGATTATAATAAAGTCATACCTATTATTCCAGACTAAAGACAAAGAAATGGCTGCAGATAATGAAAAGTAAGATGCATATTTTTTCTCTATTGGTTTGAAAATTATAGTAAAAATGAGCTTTTAAAATTATCGAAGGAAGCTTATCATTTTCTGGATATGCTTCTAGGCACATTTGCAAGCTTCTAAATGTTTAATAACTAATTGGTCTTTCACATTTCCTAATGGCACGGGCACTTCTTTAAAGTTTATTTTAAGCTGTTCCTGCTGGTACAGACATGGCAGCACTAAGATGAGGCAGTTCACAAATATGCATGTCAGACATTCCAAAATGCAAGTGCCTAAAATGCACTCAGAAAAGTCAATTAGGATAATCAGGTGTCAATGGCTAATCAATTTAATAATTTAAAAATACCAAACAGACCCTAAACTTGAATGGCTTATAATTTAATTTATTTTTAATGCTCTAGCTGCATATCTACAAGAATCATCATTTTGCTAGTCCCATATATTTTGTGCAACCAAACTTCTGGTGACAACTACAACTACAGACAACCATCTCTACAGCAGGTTAGTGGTTCATTTGCAAAGCATGCATACAGCAGAATATATTTTCTCTGCCTGATGCAAATCTTTAAGGATTTCAGTTGAAATAAGATTAAAATTGGCTATTTTGAGAATTCTGTCACAAGTCCAAAATTGAGATAAAATTTATGGATGTCATAAGTATTAAACTTCATCCAAAAAAGTGGTTTTGAATAGAAAATTCACACCATGAGGTTTTGATAAAAACCAAGCTAAACCTTCCAAGGCTGGTAGGCGATTTTGCCAGTCTAAATTTTGGCAAAATCTGTTGAGTTCCGCTTGAATTTTATTTTGACAGTGTTATTTCTCTCTAGAATGGAGATTCAAACCATCTAAGGAAATGGAAATCCTTGCAAACAGAAATGGATAATAAATTAAAAATGTAATGTTTCACGCACCTCTGGTTTTACCTGACAGAGCATAACAATTTCAAAGGAGTATTTATAGTTATTCAGCTAAAGATTACAGAGAAAACACTGTTCTCCTTCCCCTCCTCCCCTTCGCCCCCCACCCCTCCGCCTGTCTCTTACCATAGCTGGAACTAGTGAGACCCCTAATTATTTCCTCTGTGTGCTGCACAATACCATGCCTCATTTCTAAGCTTTGTGAGGGAGGAGTATGTTTTCTTTCAGGGTTAGGCAGCTCTATAGTAAGTTGGAAATAGATAAGTCAGTGACTAGTCTACAGAGGAAGAGTAGCACCTATCGCTCTTCGTGGAGATTTTATTAATCAAACACGGAACTTCTGTGATGTTGAAAACAATGAAAACAGCACCCACACATCTACATCATATATCTATTTGTGCTTAGTATATGTAGTTTATCAGAGGAGTTTGACTCGCTTTTGTCTTCATACTGGCTATTTTAATTTCCACAGTTCCACTTCAACTGCATGTTTTGAAGAAACTCAAGTACTGATGAGGGCAAAGGGGATTGTCAAAGGCATGTGATGGCTTCCAAATAGAGATATCTGAGGTTGGAAAAGAGATAACTGAGATGGTACAGACAGGTAAAACCAGGAGCTGATGACCAATGAATACAGAATGACAACTAGGGTCAGGCGGATAGAAGATCAGGCAGTAGATTTAAAACAAAGTACCTTTCACAGGGCATGAATATTACCTGCAAACAATCTGTTGGGGACACCTCAGGTATATATGTATTTAAAAGCGGATTAGACACATTCATGACAGGTAGAGCTGCAAAAGGTGAATAAATACACAATTCCAACATAGCTCAATGTCCCTCCTTGTCTGAAAGAAGGGGGATTGCAATACTTGCCTTTAAACTTCCCATAAGCAGGTGAATCTGGCTATTGTCAGAGTGTAAATTACACCAGACAGATCTATCATAGAGTTTCAAAAGAATTCTTCTAATGTATTTTATATTAGCTAATGTAGTTTGGTGTATAAACTGAAAACACCCCTAACCTGAAAAATTTACAACCCTTGTCCAAATCAATTATAAGAGCTCAGAACAAGCTTTTGTCCTACAAAATTGCTTTCACAGGACTACGGTCTAACACTCTCCATCAGACTTGAGAAGTAAATAGGAGCCAAGACATCTCACCTGGGAGCGCTCTGCTCCTGCTTTTCAGGCAAACACACAACAGGTGATCACTCCGCTGCTGCATCTTACACACAAAGTTAATGAACTGAGAAGGTAAAATAAGTTGGACCTACATACCAGGACTTGCTTTAGGTCTGTACTCCCTGTTGCCCTTCTACTTCTGTAAACCTGACTTGCAGCCCTGTGAAAGTTGTCCTCCTCCCATCAGCCACAGGAGTGTCTCTGAGGTCACCCATACCTGTTGTGCTCTGCTGAAGTCATGGGATTGGTGAGGATTTCCTTGGCACGAAAGTCTGGCCCTGGGTGCTTTTTCAATTTGGTGACCAACCTTCCAATGTCAACTTGAGTTAGGGCTCTTCACAAGGAAGAAACAAAACATTGGTCAGAAGAACTTCTGCAGAAGTCTGATTGGAGAATGAAGAGGCCTGAGGGAAATGCTTGTTTCTATGTGCAGTCTGTTTCTTGGCAAAATACTACTGCTTAATGCTTTCCTTCTTTTATTGCTATTATCACCTCCAGAACTGGACACATTCAGCAGAGGAAAATGAATTTCACTCAATCATGTGCCCTCTCCCCAAACTGGACTGTGTGCCCATCTCTGATGGTGCCGGGAAGGCTGAAGGGAAGGGTAACATAGGCATGGTCCAGGAAAGTCAGGAGTATTGTAACGGGGCATGAAGCCACAGAGCCTCAGTGCTGCTGCTTTCTCCTTATTTATGTTTTTATCATTACTCAGTTCAGCCACACAAGGCAAACTGTGTTTAATAAATTAGCCTAATGGATTCCGCAAGTGGTTTGTGAGCAGGGTGCTTCCTCCGGTTAAGGAAAACATTTATATTCCCTCTCCCTTTGCTTTTCACAACTGTGAGGGTAAGCAGTGGGCAGGGGACGGTGGGGAGGGGGAGTCAACCCGGCTGTCATCCCCGGGGGCCAGGGGGACTGTCGGGCCCAGCCACAGAAGAGATGTGGGGAGCCCAGGGCGCCGGTGCCTTTTGTCTCCCCGCTGGCGGCCAGGCAGCCTGGGGCGCCGGTACCTACCACAGCTTCCTCAGCAGGCAGCTCCCTCCCCTTCCCCGTGCTGCACATTACACTCTTCCAAAGGGGCCTCTTTAACAGCTCCCCATGAAATAATAATTCATTATGTCACTAGGAGGGAAGAAAGGGAGTGTAAGTGTCTTGATGGGATTAGCGGAAACCCCCGCAGAGATGATTTAGGAGCCGTGATAATTCATTTAATAGGGGCCTGGGGTAAATTGCTAGACAGGGAAATGTAACTGAACCAGCTTAGAAAGGGCGCATTACAGGTCTGTATATGATAACTGGCTTCATTAGCAATATTTAAGAGATTTCATTTAAGAATGAGTCATAAAATGCAGAACTATTTCATCCACCTGGTTTGGTGGCCTTTAGCTTTACTCTGTCTGAATATTAAATTGGAAATGGCACTACAGCAACACATTTTGGAAACCGTTCTTTTGGCTGTTATTTGTATGGTTGGTTTAGCTTCTCGTTTGTTAACCTTTTAAAATGAGTATCATCGAAGCGACTAACAGTACATCCAGAACTCAGAGAGATGAGGAAGGCTTCAATGACTGAGAAGAGACTGCTGCAAAACTTAGCAAAACCTCCGGGTTCTCATTGCTGTGCATGCACAGGTCCAGAAAGTGTCGGCAAATGGCGAATTATTTCTGTGAAGCTTAGTAAGCTAGCTCCTCTCCCGTTGAATACATCTGATTATGCAACAGCTTGGATGGGTGGAACGACATGCACGCATACAGAAATAATCAGCTGGACTTTGTGAAGCCTACCACCCTGTACAGCGGAGCTGAACTTTGCCTCAGATGTTATTATTAGCAAATGCTGGGTTTGGTTTTGGAACAGGAAAGATAGACATGGTGGTTTTCTTCCACTTAGAAAGAAACCTTTTAAAATCCATAATCCCGGGGGAAAAAAGAATCGGCTTTGTTAGAATCATGGTCCAAATTATTTTTTAAGCATGGCCCAAATAACCGACTAGAGATTCCTACTTAGTATGTATGGGCAAATAATAACATTTATCAAGTTAGCTTAGAGACATAAAGAACCAAGTTCTGTAGAGCCTTGTAATGGCATTTACTCCTCCAGGGCTGTGAGATGTGAGCAATGGCAAGACTTGGGCTGGCACTTGTGTGGTTCGGATTTGTGTGTGGTGATGTTCATTATTCACGGAAAAGGAAGAGGATCAGGATCAAAGCTATTATAAAGTGCTTTATTCATCCTTAATACTGTGCTTTTATGATTGCCAAGTAACATTTCAGTACTATTTGTCACCAGTCCTTGCGAGTTACAAACTCCAGCCCTTAAAAGTCATTATTTAGGGCATGATTTTAATCCTTGGACACATTTTAGGAGACAGGATGGAGTCCAAGATTTGGGAAAATGTTTAACAAGTTGCAAAAAGTGGCTCATAAGCCTACGAGATTTTTCAGTGCCCTTTTCTTATTTATCACTAGTTCATTTCTTATCTCTGAAAACAAAGTAAAGGCACTCATAAGAAAATGCTGTCAAATAAATTATTAAAGCAATTCTGTCACAAATATGTATGCTGCTTATTCTTGTCTGGAAATATCAAAATGAAACAGTGATATTGTAACATCACTGTATAGAATTAGAGTAAGATTTGCTGAGCATATTTTATCTGGGGATGTTGCCAGCTGAATTGTATTGTAATTCACTGTGCAAGCTTCTATCTTAGAAAAACAAATAACTGAATTATATTTAACCCTCACACTTAGTGTGGACACATTAATATACTCTTCTAATCAAAAAAGACAAGCAATTATATGTAAAATCAGGCTATTACACACATAGGGTCATACAACTAAAGGATGAATCACATTTTCTTTATATTATTAAAATTTAGGAAACCCCCCTCTTCTGTCTGTGTACCACATACAGCCTGAAGGCATTGCCATCCTTTTCCCCCCCAAGTACGAATTCCCACAATAAAGAGGTTGTACTTGATATAATATTGTAAACCCTTTTTGAAATATGGCAAGCAGTATCTTTATCAAAGGCAGCTAAAGATATTAATAACCGCGACTGTCAATTGTAGGAATAAGACAAGTGTTTTAATAAATCTTCACTAGTACTCCATACAAATATAAAAGAATGACTAGCTTTCTCTCCGGCCCTTTCCCTAGTGACCACTGCCCGTTATGACTTTGAATGATTCCCCCTAATGGAAGACAGCCAACACTGTCCATTATTCCAGATGGTCAGCTCGACTGCAAAGTTCTGCTAACGCTTCTCAGCATTCAGACATAGCTCGCCAGCTTTTTTCTTTTTTTTTTACTTTCCATGATAACCCAGTCCAAGATCAGCTGTCTAATCGTTGGCAGACAAAATCTGGGGTACCTGCTGACAAGTTGCAAAATCCATTTTGGTATTCATGTTAGAAAGTGCACAGTGGTTTCTTGCTCAGCTCGTATTAAAAGAAAGTCAAAACAGACCAACAGCTCTATAATAGCCAGTAAGTAATGCATTAATCTCTTGCTGCTGCACCGTTAACAGGTGACAGGAAAAAATTTAAGCAGACTTTGTGTGCACATTCTGAATTGGCTGTACCTGCACAATAATCCTGCCGGTTACCACAGTTTGCACTAAACACCAGCAGGATTTGGTCCAGTATCTTCCATGCGGCAGGGATTGCTTTTTCATGTACTGTGGATATTTGACATGCTCGGTCCTGATTTCTGTAAAAGCAATTCAAATCATGTGAATATTTCATGCTCTAATCAGCAGAAAGTAGATAATACTGGCCTGTGCATGCAATTTACCAAAGTTCAACTAATTTTTCAGTTAGTAGATAATGGCTGGGTATTATAAAGTAATGCTCATCACTTCACACGAGCAGCATTTGCTTATTGCTGTTCTCTGTTAATACAAAGAGGCATTAGCAGACACTTGTAAATTTTCCTGTGTACAGCTTACATAAAAACTAATGACGACAACAACAGATGACAACAACCGCTCCCATTTAAAGGCATTGCACCTAGAATAAATATTGTAGGTGTCCTTGGGGACAAATATTTCAAGTGCTTAGATATCCTTCTGGCATGCCTTCTAGCATCTTGTCATCCACAGAAGGATGCTACAAAAAGTGGACTTGCACGCTACTTACATGATTTTCTGTAATGGGAAGCTCAAAATGCTGCATTTCTGGCCTGAAAACTAAAATGGTTTGATTAATTTTGCAAACCCAAAATAGCTCTAGTAAAAAAAAAGACTGGTGCTTTTTGACACTGAATTACACAGAATTGCTCCAGGTTTTTACCCTTGCACAGGAATACAAATTGGGCTGATAATTGTGGATTTCATTGTAATAATAGCCATTTTATAATTTATATATTTTATTTTAAACAATCAGTTATTTAGAAATATTCAAGGAACATTTAGCTACAGGCACCAGTATTTGATTTTTTAAAAAATAAAACTGTTTTCAAGAAAAAAACAATGATACATTTGACCTCCCAAATTTTTCATGAATTATTATCTTTATAGCACTGTCAGTACTTTCAATAAAATCAAGTTTAACTTGTGTTTGAAACACACATTACAAATAGATGTATAGATGGACGAGATATTGAGAAAAGGAATAGTACAGATTATGAATATTAAGATTTATATTAATCTATAAGCCTATTAAAGTACAGTAAAACCTGTCCTTCAGACCACCTTTTAAAGATATCACCTCCCTGATGGGACCACTAAATTTCGGGCCAAATTATTTTCCCATAAAGAACAATGAAAAGAAAATGATTATATTAGGACTACTTCTACTATGGTTTCTTTTCATTGTTCCGCCAAAAATGATTCCAAACAGTAAAATAACATTGATTTTGACCTTGTTAATGAACCTGAAGAACTTCGAGGCATACTTGACCATAGATTTCCCTTTAAACAGGAAAAAATCTGACATGTAGCCATCATAATTTCATCAACCTTGGCAGAAGATATGTAATTTCACTGGTATTTTGGATAGGCAGCTTGTCTTGATATTGTTAATGTTCCACAGGGACAGAGGCACAGGTTTTTTTTCTTCATACCAACACTCTTAAATGATTTTGTAATTTGTATAACATTGATTAAGTCTTCTGAGAGTTAGGAATATTTTAAAAGGCTGTGTTGTACAGATTTATATATTATTATGGGATTAATTTAATTTTTCCAAGATGTCCATCTTCCTTGCAGTAGGAACTTTCCAGAGATGTTTCACTGGGACTTTCTTACTCCCTTTCGGAGGACGACATCTATCTAGTGTTAAACATAGAAGATCACAGTTTCTCTCCTATCAGTATATCAATTCGAAGGGTCCCAGAGCCTACAGGTCCCAAAGTGCAATGTCCAACATTGATATGAGCAGCATTCCATAGCCTGGGGCCTCCAAGCAAGGGCCCCATAGATTAAGAGAACTCAGAATAGAGATTGCACAAGGCATGTTGGCCCACAACACATTATCAGTTCTAGCCCCTGCCTTTTTCACCTTTACCTTTGCTTGCTTACACAAAATCAGACATGCTTCTCACGTCTTTGTGACATCTTTTTGTTTGTGCTCATTTCAGTCAGTGTTTTTACATCCTTACAGTTTAACTTTATATGGAGGATCAGCATCCTAATCACTGCTGTCACTGGGAAGCTTATATTTTGGCCTTTACAGACATTATACTAATAGGTTATTATGGTCTAAATGGAAATTTTCTAAGGAAGTGAAAAAACACACTTAGAAAGTAAACAAGCAACATATTCCAAACTCAACACACCAGAATAGCATCAGTTTTTCTGGAACTAAAATAAGCATTTCTAATGCTAAAAAGCAAAGCTGAATTAAAATCATTAGAAGTACTATGCTAGCAGTTAGGACACTGTATGTTTTTGCTACTGTTTGGAGCTCCTGTCTTGTTGTACCTAGGAATTTGGTGATGCTCACAGATATGAGGGGACAGAAGAGATCTTTCATGCATTTATAGAGGAGCTAGAGCTTACCCTCATCAGAATATATTTGGCTTCTCAATAGTGGGGTGTGCACTTTCCAGGTAGCTACTGCTCTCCTACCCAGAAGGGAACACTTGGGCAAATTATTTGAGACCTGATAAAGGATAATTTAAGTTGAAAGGCTCTGTATACCTCAGCTGTGTCAATGGAATGACCCATTCATCTGAAGTGGGGGTTCTCAGAGGACCGACCCCATGCTGGTGCCCTGTTCAGTCATAACTGCCCGGGGTGGTTTCTCTACCTTATTGACTTATAATATTGACTTATTTTTACCTGTCAGCATGAGATTCAATTAAATTATTATTCTGCTAGATGAGGCACAGTCTACCAAGCTGCCACATATCTTTAATCCAACTCTTTACTGGACTTGTTGTGCCCTATTGCCTCCAATTCACAAACTACTCATTGTGAATGCTAATAATATTGGTAGTAGCTTTGCATTTGTATTGGTGGTTATGGGGTAGGAATGCTTCAAGTTGGTGTTGTCATCAGACACTTTATACAACAGAATCACAACCCAGAGCTGCAGTTGTAGCTGTAGCTGTGTCTGTATCATGGTTTGTTGATTCCCAAAGAGGCAAATCTTGATTCCTCTCCTTGCTAGTCCTTTCTTCTCTCTCCCTCCCTCCCTCCCTCTCTCTCTCTCTCTCTCTTTTGGACACATGGTCCCACCACCTGCCTTGCACCATCTCCTTTGCTCATCAGAACCCCCTCCTTTTCTTTCAGCTCATTCACCCAGCAGCAAATCACCCCCTTTTAGCTGCATTAGTTTTCTGCCAGGTTGGCAAGCTGAATCAAGTCTCAGAGGAGCCTGGGGAGGCTTAGTGTGCAAGGCAAGTGGCAGAAGTGCCTGGCTGGAAGCAGAGAGAGGGGTGAAGGGGAAATAGGGTGGGATCAGGACCTCCTTTTGCTGGTGGCCATGGACTGGCTGGCTGATTGGCTCATCCCATCATGTTGAAGCAGCCCCAAACATCAGGGCACTTTACAGGATGCAGTAATTGAATTGATAGATTTCTCACATTTCTTTAACGGATGTTCAACCTCACCGGTAAATTCTGCTTCATTAACTCACATTATTAACCCTTCTAACTGCAGCAGCATTGCTTGTGTAAGTAAAGAGAACAGTTGCAACTTACAGTTAACAGACTAGTGCTCAAAGAAACAGACTGGAAGAAAAACAAAGATGAATAAAAAAAATCCAATTTAATGAAATGGAACTGCAATTTAGTTCTTCCTTTCTGAGATGTTGATTTATGCTGTGGCACTTTGTTGTGTTCAAATGCACAACAGGGCCAAGCCTGTGTTCCTGATTCAGCCCACCTTTCTGTAATGGGAATTTTGGCAGAGTAATTTGGCAGCCCTACAGTACTTGAAAGGCCATTTTTTTCTCACGCTTTTTACACACCAGTTCCCTTTTTTGTTAAAATGAGGTTTTCTTGAAGCCTGTCATAATTTTAACCAACCCTCAACTCATATTCATCCCAACACATATTTTAATGTGATGTTTAAAATGTTTGTGTAGGCATGTTAACACTCCTCGTATATTTGGGCTAAAAGGCAAACCGTTATTTTCATTTTGTCTCATTACTGGTATTCGATGTGTGACACAAATTCATGACTGGTTAATGAGCAAATGTTATCGTGGCACAACTATGTTACAGTGCAATCGCTGTCTCAATAAGGGTTTGTTAAAGCCAGGGTTTTATTGTTTTTCCTTCCTCCACAGTTCAGTGAACTAAATGCAATTTATTGTCTTTTCACTTTTTTCTCATTCCTCCCAAAACTTACCAATGTTTTCCTTGCTGCACCTGTACTGGGAGTCACGACCATCTCTTTATTATTATCAACCATACCGTATGATAGATGCACTCAGGTGATTTATAAATAAGCAAAATGAAAAGTCCTTGCCCAGAGGAGCCTACAGTCTAGTGCCTGAATGCTGCAACAACTATCACGTGGGTGGGATTGCTCTGTCCATGTGTTATCAACTTGAAAATTGTGGCTGAAAGCTTTAATTCTGCAGTCAGCTCTGCTAGTGAGGAATAGATTCAGGCCCTAGTCCTGCAGTCGGCTGTGCTGGCCAGGAGCCCAGTGCCTTTGCGGAGCCTGGCAGCTGGCTTCACCAGCAGACAGGACGACGCAGTGAGGTCCTTCGCTACTGGATTTAGCTTGTTACTGCTGCAAATCAACCTACTTCCCTTCCTTCCCCCACTCCACTCCCACTGGAAGGCCTGTATAATCTCACACATAATTCACATTTGTGGGGGAGATGTGGGCTTTTTTTTAGGGGGGAGATGACAGTATTCAGAGCTCCTTGATACAAAACACTCTGACTGGCATGCTTCGCTGCAGTCCTTGTTAAGGCAAAATTCCTGTTCTCTCCAGTGGGCATTTTGCCCAAGTAAGGAAACAGGCCCCATTTTGCAGCAGTCTGTATAAACGAGTGCCTTCCAGCTCTTGGCTGTTTCAAATAGTCCATTGGCTATGAATGGACATACATGGATCTATATGGCTGAAGGATATTAACTGGCAGATTTTATGTAATTAAAATGTAAAATATCAACATTATGTACAGTTAAGAAAAACTGTCCCTTGATTTATGGGTCTTTGCTGATATATTGAACAGTATGGCTATTTTGTGATATATATCTGTAGTAATTATATATTACAGGGTTGTATAGCTTTTTGAAACAGCAAAATGTAAAATGTATATTTAAAGCCTTTGGTCATCTATTGGGAGCGATGTTAATTATGATTTGTGAATTATTTTCTGCATGAAATCACGATCTTTACAATAACAATATATAGATTATGAACTTCTCAGAAAGCCTAATGCCTGTGGGTGATATTTTGGTTGTTTAAGTACTGTCATTCTGGCAGAGCATTAATTTAGATTTTCATGCTCTAGTCAGCACCTTGGATGTCCTTAGAGTTTTACACTTGGATTAAAAATACATTGAATTCATCAAGCATATTGTTAGTAAAATGAACTTGGGACTTCCCTGTTGCAAACCCAGTTTTATGATATTCTGATGCTAAATGAGCTAAGAGAAAACCAGAAATGTTTGCAGATTTGCAGTATAAACCTTTTCTCTTTACCCTTCTGCAGTTCTGAATCTCTGAAATAAACTGCGTGTAAATAGCTATTGGACTGGTTTCAATATTGAAAATTGATCTCATTCCTTCTCCAAATATGCCAATAGCAAGACCACCACTTCCTGGAAATCATTAAGCAGAGAAGATCAAATATGCAGATGGTTCAATCCCAGAGATGGATATTTGAAACATTTCTAAATGAATCTACAGGAAGTTTAAAGCTCACATACCCAAGTACTCTGACACACACAAAAATCCTAGCTACAAGGCAGGAAAGAACAGGATGCAAGACAGAAGAGATTTTGCACCAAAGTACATTATATTGTGGTACAAAAGAAATAAATCATATGTGTATGAAAATCATAAGCTTTAAGCTTTGGAGAGAGTTGTGCAATTGACAATCAAATGGAGCTTAAAGGAAATTACGAGGTTTTACTCTAAAGTCCTGGAATAAAGAAAGTAATATTTTACAGCAAAAAATTGCAAATGTCAAGATTAAATCATAAGACTTTGCACCATTGAGCTACTAGCTAGCTCTATAGCTTCTTCACTTCTTAACACAGGGAAAGACCAACTTTCATGGTCAATAAAACTTAAGAACTTTAGAAATACATTTAGAGACATAAATCTTGTATTTGTGACTTTTCCTCCTTCAGTAGCTAATTATGGGAAAAAAATGATTGAATATGTGAACTCCTTGGCTGCTAACCTATTCTTGCGATTATTTTCAGGCTCCTTTTTAATTGCTTTTGTTTGTTCCAAGGAAATGATGCTAATTTCTCAGTTTAAAAGAAGGTCGCTGCTGTAAATGAATAGCATAGGGTACATTTCTTCTTGTCTGTCTTACCTCTGAAGAATGTATCAGCAGCAGTGAGATCTTGAGTAATAATATCTTGGAGTAAGCAAGCCAAACCAGATTCAGAAGTGGAAAAACCAGAGATCAGCTGCCCAGACTGTTTCCTCCAGTCCAAAGCTGGACAGGTGGCGACCCAGATTGAATCGGTTGTTGTGGGAATGATTTGATTCACAAACAGGGTTATAAAATTTTATATGGAGATGCCAGTGAAAGTCACAAGATCATAGAGCAAAAGACCTTATTCACATAAATTACCTGAATGGCTATGAAGCATAAAGGAAATAAATTGAACAATATCGCCCATACTTAGTTTACAGACATATGGTATGTAGCTTCACATGATATACATGCTAACAACAAGCATATTTGTGAACCCTATATGATAATGGGAATACAGACCTGCTTTAATAATTCAAAGAATGAAAGAGTTGGTTGTTCTGAGGCAATTATGTATTTTACTACATAAAGAAGTGTTGCTGAACTCGGATGCTTGTCCTTCTTTCCTCACACAGTATCAATTGTTTTAATAAAATGTATCGTCTTTCCTCAAAAGCCTTGCTTCTTTTATTACAGGTGCAGTCACACCCACTCACACTGGGCATCTTCATAAGGAATTAATTTTTTGTTCTCTGGGGGCATTCAAAGGGGGACATGGATTTCTGGAGGGGCAGCCTCTGCTGGTACCTAGCAGTACAACACACACTACACGTATGGTTCACAACCAGCACGAAAACAAATCCTTTAAAATTTTTTCTTTTATAGCTAGCACCACACCTGTACTGTATGTAAATACATACAACCCATGCAACAGAAAAATATTTTCAGCCCTGTCTACCAGGCTGATGCATTGATCTCAGTGGATTCTGAGATATAAACTTCAATTTGGCCCCCAGTCACTTAGTGGACACTGCCACCAGCAGCTCTGACACTGGGTTATTTGTTGTTGCTGTTTGCTGTCCCTGTTTGCACATTAATCCAGTGACAATTAGGTGTCAGCGAGCGTTGTTTCTGCTCGCTGATAGCCTTGGGCTCTGCGCTTGAAGCCCTAATCAGGAGTGTAAACTCTGCTATATTTCAATTTGGAGAAGCGCTCTTCCGCTAAGAGGCCCCTGGCACTGCGATAAATAAAACGCCTATTTACTCTATTGCCACACTTAGACACCTAATGCACTTACTACCAGCCCCCTAATCATGGCCCACAGTTAAATCCGCCTATAAATCACTCCATTCTCATCCTGCAGATTAGTGAGGCCATTTTCCCCAAACCCCACAATGAGCACTGTTTCCTTTTCTTGTTAGTCAAAAGCGAGATGATTTTTATTAGGTTAAAGACGAGCTCACAGATGGTAAATCGTGTGGAGGGAAATGAGATGGAGAGTCCTGTGGCCCAGTGGGGGTGGCAGGTGGGATGGGGACAGGGATGGGGGGGGACACACAACATGGGATGGGAACAGGGGGGAAGAGTCCCCAGTAGACGCCCCCGGCAGTGCATCACCCCATGGCACTGGACCCAGACAACATCTCACTGTATGTTTCACAAAATGGCAACGGCCCGCAGGTGCAATGAATGTGTCTGGCCTCAACTGCCAGCAGCAGGGGTGGAGGGGAAAAGGAGGATGTGGGGAGGATCTTGAACCTACTGCTGTGTGTGATTCTCTGCAGAGGCTTCCTGATGTGCACAAATGGAGCTGGCATAGAGTGAGGTCTGGAGAAATACCCACAATACCACCCACACAGTCCCACCAGGAACAGCCTGGCTTTATCCTCACAGCAATGCTACAAACAGTGGGAGCAAACACACACCAATGCAGAGCATGTTGTACAAGTGCACTACAGCTTGGATTTCCTTAAAAACAGGACCTTCTCTCAAACCTTCTTTGTATACCTTTGCATAAGTAGCACTACCTTACATACAGCTGTTGTAGCAGAGCTGGTAACGTAATGTAGCTGTAATGAATAACACAACACATTTTGCATTTTTATTCTCAGTGGCTGGTAAGGCAGAGGTTCTGATTTTTAAAGAAAGTAAGTTAATTCTTCTCAGCCATTCATGGAATAATTTCTGTGAACAGTTCCCACTCTTATTCAGGTAATTTTTTTTGCAACTATCCTGTATTTTAAATTCTAACTGGGTTAATTTGTAGCGTAGGTCACACGTTTGTCTGAATACCCTTGATTGAAGGAACACAGTGCTGAGATATCAGATTTCCTGTGCAATAACTATAATAAATTCAAAATTCATTATCCATAAATATGCTGCAACATTTGCTTAAAATTTTGGCACAAGCCCCTGCCAGCAGATCCCTGTATTAGGAGGGTGACAGAAAACAAGCACAAGAGAAGCAAAGCACAGCCCGATCAAAAGCCTTTAAGTGATTCAAAGAAATCATCGGGGGATCTTTTTATTTTTACAGCATTAGTCCATTACCCTTGATATGTGGCAGAATTGCATCCCCTTTCTCGGTAGAGAAGCTTCCACGTTACGTACGTAAAAGTCAGCCAGAGGAATGTCAGAGATTTACATCGCCCATGGTACACGATTCACATCATACATGAACATACACCCATATGGGACATTGAAGGGAAAGCGGCAGCTGTCATCGTGGTGTCACAGGAGGCCCACACCAGTGTGGCCTCTGTAGATTGACCCTCCACCACCAAGTCCCTGCTGCATTCTGACGGCTGCTGGGGTAAACTGCGGCCCCTTTTCTCAGCCTCCTCTCCCTACTCCTTGCTTTTCAGGCTTTAAACGGGGTGGATTGCAGTGAAGAGCTCCCCATAATCTCTGTTTAACCATTTCCATATGACAACTGCTTTGGATCCCTGAAGCCCGATGAAAAGGCCAGAAGCCCTGGCTCTGCTGGGGGGTGTCCCGGGGGAAACATATGTAAACAAAGCCTAGCTCTGTAGCCTTTTCCACCTCACTCTCTTTTCCCATTCTTGCTTGGATCTCAGGTGGAATTAAAGGGATTAAAGCTGAGCGTAAATGAGGCGAGTGTGTAAAATGACTCCTTTCTGAACCAAACGGCATGTTCCGTGCTGAGGAAATGAGATGCCCATTTAAATCTCATCCATCCACCGCCTGTGGCCACCACCATGTACCTGCCTACTTAGCCCAAGGGTTAATTAATTGAGGCTTCAATGCACTATTGCAAGAGCATTATTGCATTTGATACTCTACATCTGTGATTTAAAACTCTTTCAGTCCCTTGTCAGCAAGGGAGGGTTTTAACTAGGAAATTAGCATTCAGATAAGGGTACGCTCTATTTGCTTCTGAAAGGAAGGAAATATTAAGGATGCTGGTGCACAAACCAAGCTGTAATATCCTGTCCCGTCCTAGAAAGGGCTCTTGGGCCCCACTTCCCAAGGGGACACTCTGTACAAGGGGAATGGGACATGGAGAAAGGAATTACAATCTTCAGTGGAAATGCCATATACTAGAAATCAGACAACCGAATGTGGTTTATTTTTCAGAAACTTGTTATTCCATGATAATTATATTTCCTGTCTTGACACCTGGCTCATTTTAGATAGCCGATCATCCAGCCAGGTTATTTCCATAGCATATTTCAGGTTTCTTGTGGAGTTCAAATACTAATATTACTCCCCATCTAGTTATGAAGATTTTAATAATCACTTTTATTTTCTCTAGATAAGCAGAAAAATAATCATTCCTTACATTCACATAATGTCCTTGCATTACACTCAATGGTATGTGTGTGTAATCCCCAATCGCTGAAATGAAACACACATTTTCCAGCAATAAAACACAATAGTTTGGGATATGAAGTGACAAAGGAAGTATCCAACTGAAACAGAAGAAAGAATTAAAGGTAGAAAGAATGTAATTTCCACCAACCTTGAGTCTAGCTACCAAACCTCGAAACTGTGAGAAAAGAGGAAGCCATGCATGAGCTATGCTGATTCACACAGTGGGTCACCTTGTTGCAAATCTCTCCTTGTATAAGAGGATGGCTTAGTTCACATGGAGCTTCACAGCCATCTGCCTCAGGAAGGGCCACTTGCACAAGAAGAGAATTTTGGAGTTAGGCTCTAGTGGGTTTTACCTAGAATCATACTAGAACTGCTGCATGTAATTGCTCAGCCCTCTCCAGTTCACAGTTAAAAACCTAGGACTGCGTTTGGCCCAGCAGAAGGCCTGTAGCGGGACGAGCAGCCACAACCACCTACTCCAGGGAATGATTCATAAGGGCTTGTGCCTTGGACAGACACATGTCTCAGCAGGACATCACACGAAATAGCTATGTCCACACCAAACTACTACCATTCGATGGTGTTGCAATCATTGGTCTATTCTGAAAAGTATGTTCCTTCTCCATGTCATGACATTTGGCTGGAAATGCAGGGTAAAATGGCACCGTCCTTCTCCACTCTCCTTGGGACAGCAGTGTGGCCATGCACCATTGGAGTCCACCTGTACTGGCCGTCACTGAGGCAGAGCCACCCTGGGATGAAGCACAGTAGTGGTGCGTCCGACAAGCAACAGTTGCACAGCTGCCTAAAACAGGAAGTGCAGATTAACTTGTCCAGTTGAAACTACAGAGGGAATTTAGGAAGACAGAATGCAATCAGCCAGGACACTGAGGTTAACACAGTTAATCTTGTGGAAAGTGCAATGGGACCTTTAATAACTGCAACTGGTCAAGGCCTCAGTTTTATGTTTCATCCCAAAGATGGCACTTCCCGGTGGAGCGGTGGGGCTGTCGTGGCTGGAGGAGGGGAACAGTGCCACCTACCGCAACACCATCACCTCTCCCAAACACCTAGGCTCACCTGGAAGGTGTCACCAGTGTCCTGCATCGTCTGAAAAAATTGCAGCACTAGAGCTTTTTTTCCAGGTTTTCATTTATGGATGGTTTCTTCTTCCTCAGGTTCCTTCCTGTCCATTAGTTATGATGTCTGACTTTGGCAAGCAGAGCTGTTATTCCGTGGGATGGCCAAACACTGTCTCTGACGGTAAATCCATCATCCCCCTGGGCATCGGGATGGGGACAACCACAGCTGTTTTTGACCAAGTCATGCCACTTTTGTTTGAGCTTCCTGACAGACAGCTCTTGAGTACTTTGCAGGGCTAATTGTCATTGGCTTAAGACGCTTGGTGGATGTTTGCACAAAGGTTTTTATCCTTTGAACTATAGAGCTTAATAAGGCACTACAAACTCCACAGTGGTATTTTAACAATGCATCAAGATTGCTATATGCAGTTCAGGTTTATGAACAATGACCCAGGACTTTATTTAACAGGAGGCAATCTATCCACTGTAAATCACATATCTCTAAGCCAGCCTCAGAACAGTGGTCAGCATAAATCAATGCATTGTCAAGTAGGCCATATCTAGCCTTAAAGACATGTGTCTGTTCTGTATCTTTCCTTGGTCCATGGAGCGTTCATACTGTTTTAATACAGGGAGCAGTTCATGAGGCTAAGTTCTTGTGTCTCTGGGATAGCTCTTCAAAGTAGAACTACATTTTAAGCTCTGTAAATATATGCATATTTTCTGATACCCACTGGTTGTTAGAAGCAATACAGAGGGTAGATACACAAAAGCTTCAATGTGAGAAGTACTGCGCAAGGTTAAAAACTACAGGAGTATATTCAGTCCCCTCAGATACGGAGAAGATATCGACTCCAGTGTGTGCATCACATATTTATCGCAGAGATTAAAAAGAAGACATCTTGCTTGAAAAACAGAGGTCTGATTTAAAAAATGGAGAGCTAAGGATTCAAATGTGCTCTCAATTTCAACAGAAAAAGAGAGAAAATTGAGGAAGCTTAGCATGCTGTACGATTGGGTTCTTAGGGTGCAATTAACAGAGAAGGAACTGATAGAGGTTATCAGATGAAGATACACATCCTGGGGCTTTATCAAGCATGGGGCACAGTGGAAAGTGCCTAATACTCTAGAGATGAAATGGTTTCATGAGAGCCACACCCCCAAAGTTGCCTTTTTAGCAAGTGTAATAGGACTTTTTCAGTTTCATAAAGTATCTTGATAACTGGAAAGTGCCAGTTAATGGTACAATGTTCCAACTATGAATTTTACAAAGATTAATCTACCCCTTTAGGATCCAAAGGAGCCAATCAAAGGCCGCCCAGTCTTCGATGTTTTACAGTCTCTGTGGGCAAAAAGCTCAGCTGAAACTACCGTTCAACATCCTAAACTGTCATCTTCATCTTCTTCTAGCATAAAAATACATATTTTTCCCCATAATAAAGATTTTTTATAATAGCAATAAAGTAACTCTAGAGAACATGGTTGTCTTGAGATAGCTTAACTGTGTGTGGTACCTCATAACGCCCTGGGGACAGAGCCACCTCATAATAATCTCTTTCTTTACCATGCCTTGCTTAATTAAGGAGTGAAGCCAAAAGGTCAATGCAGGATAAAAATGTAAATCTCAAAGTTTTCATCTGGACCCTAACTCCATATCATAAAACATATATAGTGTGCTCATTGCAAAGCTTAGTACATTAGCAGGTACAAAGTGGAATATGCTTTATGTGCTCAAAATTTCAGTATTTTAGTGAGACAACAAATAAAAGCTTTAGCTCCTTATGTATAAAATTATGTCTTTCTCCTCCAAAGGATAATTACTAAGTTATTAATTTATTCCCTATGTAAGAAATCTTCTTTAGCCTTGTTCTTCTCTTTCATAAATATGATATATATGATAAATATGATACTTTAAGAGTATTTGGGTAGACCTAACATTTATTTTATCTTTGTATACTGAATACTGTGCATGCTACTCTAGCGAGACAGACAATATGGTATTACAGTCTTCTCATTGTTATTCCAGGTCTCCAATGAAAGCAAACATAATTTTAATTCAAAATCTTATTACTACATTGGAATATTGATGTCATAATGGGCAACATGTTTTGGCAGCTGCTTATCTTGTTGGTTCCTCAATCATTTGCCGTGCTGCTTTCCAATTGCTGCCTTATGTTAAAAATGTACCTGTATGTATTTCTGACAGAGTTAGATATACCTTTAAACTGAACTATCAGCTTCTAACCTGTTTTTATCATAAGTGATGGTTGCAGAACAGTAAATATTTATTTAGCTTTGAGTAACGGAGCATTCAGGTTTCATTCATAGCTTCAATAATCAATCTATCAGTGTGATTCTGTTAGGGAACCAATTATGTGTTTTCCCCCTACTCTGGTTTTAGGTAAATAAGTGGAAAAGACATATGTTGTCCTAACTGACATTTGATCAGTTGATCTGGATTTAGATCAGATGGACAGCATAAGAAATGCAATGATTTTTTTCCCCTCAGCAGAAAGGGGCTCTTAATCTCCCCTCTCCTTTAGAATAGCAGCATATTCTAACAAAGCTTATTTACTCTTGCAACATGTGGACATGCTTTTTTGGCTAGATATTCAATTGTGAAATACTTGTTATTTTTATTTTTCTATGGAATCATTGCTGTCAGTGACACACTTACAAATCTGTTCCAGGACCCAGAAGACTTTTCATTAGACAGTATATTGAAGTATGTACAACTGTAGCTGTTTCGCAGATTTGCTCTAAAATAAGAGAATGTACTTTGCTTTTTGGTTCGGTTTCTGTTTAGGGACTGAACAGCTACCTTTACAGTTTTTATGTAGGTTTTTCTGACAGCCAAAGTTAAGTGAATGTAGCACTCTGGCTGGATGTTTATAGGCTTGTTTCATCTATTATTCAGATACCTCACTTAGAGAATGCTTTCCATAACAAGTTGTGGTTGAGATGTTTCTACACCACTTTTGTACAATCAGTCAAAGATAATAAGGAGACTAAAGGGATAGAACTGATTTTTATTTACTTATTATTAAATCTTTCTTTCCTGTTTGACCCGCAATAGATTACTTGCTGGACACCCCAAGGTTGCAAGGTTCTGCAGTTGTTAGTGCTGATTTCACTGTGAGAATTACTATAAGGTCCATAGAGTTCAGAGCATCTCCTCACTATGTGAGGTGCTGTCAAGATGCCCAGGAGGACTTTATGGGTTATGAGGACTTTATGGGTTTAGTCTGGAGAAAAGGAGGCTGAAGGGGGACCTTATCACTGCCTATAATTACCTGAAAGGAGGTTGTAGAGAGGTGGGTAATGGTCTCTTCAGCGTAGTGACAGGTGATAGGACAAGGGGAAATGGCATGAAGCTGTGCCAAAGCAGGTTTAGAAAAAAATTACTCACTGAAAGAGTTGTCAGGATGTGGAACAGGCTGCCCAGGGAGATGGTTGAGTCACCATCCCTGGATGTATTTAAAAGACAGGTAGATGAGGTACTTAGAGATATGGTTTAGTAGAGGACAGGTACAGTTGGACTTGATGAGATTAAAGGTCTTTTCCAATCTAGTGATTCTGTGATTCAGAAGTTACCAGGTGTTGTCAGAAAACTGCAAATTGATTTGTAATTTAAGATAGATTTGACACTTTCTAACATTGTCAAAATCCACCCTTTTGAGATACTAAGCAATGAGAAATATGAGCATCAAAGAAGACAGTTCAAGAACCTACTTCCCAAATCTTAGCTGCCTTGCTATTACCAGTCTGAAAGTTCCTTCAATTAAAATTTTTAAAATTCTTGAGGATCAAATTCCTATTTCCATTCACAAGCAGATCAGGCTGCAATCACATAAACGTCCTTAATGGACCTCAGCTCTTAACTGGAGGGAGCTACATTCTGTTCAGTCACCTAGTCTTCATGCCCATTCAGCCCCTTCTCTAATTTTCTATGCAGTGGGCAACTGCTCCACTGGAGGCTAAAATGATATTCAAAGGGTTTGGAAGATGACACTAAGACTCTTTATCATCTGCGGGGATGGTAGCAACAGAGAAGGCTAGCAGTTCCCTGCTGAAAGACTGTGAACTCCCCAGGCTCCTTGGAGCTCTCCATTTGACCCAGAGAGGATTTCAGCCCTTGCCTGCAGATTTAACATTGAGAAATTTTAGAACCATAAGTTGTGTGCCCTATGTTATGCTGGCTTTGCATTCTACTGTGCTACATGTAGAATTATTCTAGCAATGCTAGGAAGAGATTAAGAAAGATGTGGATTAGTAAAGCAAACTCACAGAAGACAACTGAAAGAAAGAATTCTTTCTGTCCCCCAAACAGTAAAAGACAATAACGGTGCTGGAAATATAAAGCATCTAAAAATTTATCACAAAATCCCCAAGCTACTTCAAACACACAAGTACCTCCACATGCATTTCTTGAAAGAATCTTTAAAAATAGTGTGAGCATCCCTCTCTGGTTTAGCTCAGAGAAAACTGTTCCAGAAATTGAGAGGATATTAACCCATAAGATTATTTTCCTGTCATTTCATACTCCTCCTGTTTTAAAGACACCAATAAAATTTAAAGCAAAGCAATAATGAATTAAAGAAGACCTCACACCAAGACCAGCATCCCTTCTCCCAGATTCTGTTTTCAGCTGTTAAAAAAAAAATTCTGTTATGTTTTCCAAGCAGATCAAAATGTAACACAATGATCAAAATGTAAGAGAGGCTATTCTTTGTGCATTTTTCTTACTTATACAAGATTGAGAAGACCTGAAGCACTGAAGCAATAGGACCTGTGGTCTGGTGCTAGCAGGGTTATGACAGTATTTCTTCTTATGGTGGATTTCCCTTTTCTGATACCTATTGCAGTGATGTTCCATCTCTGCATCATTTGCCATACTGCCCCTCAAGAAAGGCAAAGTAGAGCAAAACTTGAACTCCAAACAATTACTAATGATTCAGTGGATCTCCAAAATAGGCAATGCAACATCACTGCAGTATTTGTTCCCTGCTAGTCAAGGGATGTACCTTTGAAATCAAACCATCATCTTCACAACCCAACTTATAAAGCGTATCAGATAGTTACTGTATGGTGACAGGCCATACTCCTAACTCCAGTCAACAGTGACTTGTTAAACATTGTTTCCCAGAAGCTAATAACTCTTAGGTGTGGTGTGGTTGAGAAATTTGGATTACAGTTGCATTTTGTGGGCAATGGGAACACCATCTCTTGGATAATTAAAATCCTTTTCTGTATTGCAGAGCACAAGAAGCAAATAGGCCTCTGATTTATTTGAAGGCCACTGATTTCTTATGTGAGGATCTGATAGGGAGACATTGTATATTTAGTAGCATATTCATCAGATACAGGAGACGAATCTATGTAAAACTTGCTTAAATTAAACGTGTGCACTCTGGGGTACATACATGTTTGAGAACAAAGAGCTGAAAGAAAGTAAAAATATCCTATTAAACCCCATTCAAGAACTGCTTTAGCATTTGTGAAGTGTAGGGCCTCATTAAAGCCGCCATTCCTGGAATCCAGGCAAAACACTTTGCAGAATTCAATTGTTGTTTCTGCAACTAATTATTTTTATTTTCTAATAAATGCCCTATGCCATGAGCAAAGAGTAGGTTTGGTTTTTTTTTCCCTATTCATTTAGCACAGCTTCAAATGCTTACAATAAAGGTGAGTGCATTTTACTGCTCTTTGGCTTCAGCTAATTTTGTTCTATAACAAAATCAATTAGACTGGTGTAGTCCCAATTTTTCCCCCTCATTTCCAGCTGCTGAACTTGAGTCTCTCTCAAAAGTACTTTCTCCCTTAGCCACAATATTTTTTTTAATGTCATAATAAATTGATTGTTGTTTGGTTTAAATAGAAGAGATGAGAAAGCAACCAAACAGGCAGCTTCAGAACAAAAATTGGAACATGAAGAGACACTCCAAACCTTTGCTTTTCTACTGATGAGGCATTCCCTATTTATGAAAAATAAATTAATTCCCTGCTTACGTTTGCTGTTTTCCTAGTTATATGTATTTTCACCATTAATTAATGGAGAGATGAGAGACTGCAGCACAACAACCACTAAGTAATATGAATGGATGCTTGGGCTGACTGAATAGCTTTTCTCCTTCAAGCATTGTTTTAGGTGGTGGCTGCATCAAGGAAAGGACTGTTTCTCCCTTTTTGTGATGCATCCTGCGCAGCCACTAAAGACCTGGCCATGCATCTGAATAAAGGGTAGGAACCTTACTAACACACAAACGATTAGCAGGCCAGATAATATAATATTCTGCATGGAAAAAGATAACAAATCCTCTTTTTGCTTATATCAATGAAAAAAAATCTCTATGGAGACTGGGAGAGAGGCAGGTCCTTTCTAGCTGCCCAGCTCTAATGCATATTTACTGCAAATGGTTATGTTTGAGTACTGGCATGGGTTCTGAAATGTCTTGGAAGTCCTCCTCTGTAGGGCTTTTTCCTGGTTTAGATGTTAATTTCTTATTAAAAACAGGTGCTGAGACCTTGTCCTATGTTAAAAGCACAAGGGGTCAGAGAGACAGCAATGAGCCTTTCACCATCCTCGTGCACATTGCATGTCAGCTACTTGTTACAGGATTGAACTACATTATTGGTAGATAAGAAACAACCTTCATCCCTCTGCTTGGTTAAGATCTGGATAAAAGGAGTAAGAAGTTAAGACGTCTTCAGATTTTCTAGACTGTCTTTAGAAAAGACAGTACAATGACTGGACAGAAGAAAATCCTAATATTAATAACAGTAAGAATATAGTCAAGCAGTAGAACAAAGGGAGTTGTGAGCTGCTAGAAAAAGTTCCTTAAAAATGTGAGACTACTTTGATCCACACAAGCGTGTCACAGAGCTATGTAATAAAGCTAAGTCATGTGAATTTGTAGTTAAAAGATGAACCAATTAGAGACTGAATAATTTGTGATATAACTGATAACAGGTCAAAGCAAGGTTATTGCAGGAAATGGACTTGACTTTGCAAAGAACATTGGATATTTGCAGGGCTAGTGAAAACTGCTTCTCAAATTAAAGTGTTAGTAAGCAGTGAAAGAACAGAAGTGCATCTCATTAAAAATAAATATCAGGGCATACAGTCAGAATACTAGACTACAGAAAACATTCGGTGAAACAAAAACAATATAATGAGGAGTGCAATATTACGTATATGATCTGAAGAAAACCATATGTTTAATTTGCTTTCAGATGTGGAATTTTCTTGAGGCAAGATGTTTTCACATGCCTTTAGTATTTACATAACGCAAAAATCCAGCAGAAATAGGCCAAAACTGTGACTCACATATTCACAAAACATTCAAAACTGTCAGTGGTATGAGACAGAAAGTCATACTAAATCACCTGCAGCACAAAGACAATCTTCCTTGGTGGGCTTCCAGAAGAATAGTCCTTCCCATGGTAAGACAACATTGAAGTCTGTGTGGCTATTTTTTGTTTGTTTTTTGTAAGAAATGAACAGCAAAGAACTTCCAAAAAATTACATACACCAAGTGGTGGATGGGTCAAAGCTTTCCTAGTCCCAACGCAGCTCTCTGGATGCATCTGCCGTAAGAAATGTATGTCCATTAGGAAAGACCTCCACTTTCTCACAAAACCAATCTTCTACATGTGTGAGGAAAGACCCTCACTGGGCTTCCTCCTGCCTGTACATTTTACACACAGTTCGGGACACAAACCCATGCAATGACAAAGGGTGTACAATGTAAAGGGATCCTATATCACATGCATAAGGCACGACACTTTTTATTTCAAATTCCACAAAAGCCCTATCAAAACCCAACACACATATGTATCTTCAAATATGTCAAAGTACCCTTAACATCTTGACTGTAAATACAGATGAAAAGACCTTCCTTTCCCACAGCTAGGCATGTGTCATATGAGAAACATGGAGAGCTGGTACACTACAGAGATCTAAATAACACGTTACTTTTACTTTAGAAAAGTAAAGGCAGTGAAGACATTTGATTTCGTGTTTAATTTGTTTAGACTTCGCTGATAATTTTTCTTTCACCCTTCCGAACCATTAGTCTAAAAGCTGCCTGTTTTCTTTGCCGTGTTTGTGTAATGTGCCACCACAGCACCACCCTAGTGTGTTTGGCTTGCCCCTACCGGTACTAGCAGGAATACAGCCAAAATGACAGGGTTTTTTCACATGGGAGAGAGCAAAGAAAACATACAAATCTGCAGGGTGTCCAGGTACATAAGAAAAAGCAAGAGCTTTTTGGCCAAACTGTATTTGGTTTTGGTAGTGGGAGGCTGCAGGGGTGGGGTCTGTGAGAAGCTGCCAGAAACTTCCCCTATGTCTGATAGAGCCAGTTCTAGCTGGCTCCAAGATCGACCCACTGCTGGCCAAGGCCAAGCCCATGAGAGGCAGTGGTAGAGCCTCTGCGATAATGCATTTAAGAAGGGAAAAAACCTGCTGCACAACAGCCAGGAGGGAGAATATGAGAGAGAGAAACAACTCTGCAGACCCCAAGGTCAGTGAAGAAGGGGGAGGAGGAGATCCGGGTGCCAGAGCAGAGATTTCTCTGTAGTCCATGGAGAAGACCATGGTGAGGCAGTCTCTCCCCCTGCAGCCATGGTGGTTAACAGTGGAGCAGGTATCCATGTGCAGCCTGTGGAAGACCCCATGGTGGAGCAGGTGGATGCCCGAAGAAAGCTGTAACTCCGTGGGAAACCTGGGGCACTGGAGCAGGATCTTGGCAGGACCTGTAGCCCCATGGAGAGAGGAGCCCAGGCTGGAGCAGGTGTGATGGCAGGACTTGTGACCCCATGGGGGACGCATGCTGGAGCAGTCTATCCTGAAGTACTGTACCCTGTGGAAGGGACCCATGCTGGAGCAGCTGGTGAAGAATTGCAGCCTGTGGGAAGGACTCATGTTGGAGAAATTCATGGAGGACTGTCTCTCACGGAAATGCTCCCACACTGGAGCGGGGAACGAGTGTGAGGTGGCAGAGGTGGCAGTGCCAGAGACAACTTGTGATGAACTGACCACAACCCCCATACCCTGTCCCTCTGTGCTGCACAGGGGAGAAAATCAGGAGTAAAGCTGAGCCCAGGAAGAAGGGAGAGGTGGGAGGAAGGTATTTTTAAGATTTGGTTTTATTTCTCATTATTCTACTCTGATTTGATTGGTAATATATGAAGTAATTTTTTTCCAAATTGAGTCTGTTTTGCCCATGACAGTAATTGTTGAGTGATCTCTCTCTGACCAGATCTTGATGCATAAGCCTTTTGTTATATCCTCTCTCCTCTGTCCAGCTGAGGAGGGGAGTGATGGAGCAGCTTTGGGGTCACCTGCCTTCCAGACAAGGTCAACCCACCACAAAAATCCACTTACCAACTGCAGCTGAAACGGAGTACCACAAGGGAAGCACCATGCAGTGACTTTCACTTCAAAGTACATGCAGAGAAAAAGGGACATCTTTTCAAAAACGTAACTGCCTTGTCCCCTTAGAAGGTGAACCCAGATACTGCAGCACCCTACCAGCTACACAGGTGTTCACTATTGCTCTTACACTCAAATCCTGGGAAGCACCACCTTTCCAGTGAGAAGGCTGCTGAGACTATCCCACTGGCAACAGCTTTTCTTTTCCCCTTTTGCTCATCAGAGCAGTTGCCTTCAGAAGCGGAGCAATGAACTGAGACTTCCTTGAAAAGTCTGCTTACAGCTACTAGAACTACGGAGGGGAAAAATGGTAAGAGAAGATGGATGAATGTGCTCCACATGTTATGAAAATTGAAGGCAAGCATGAAGTCTTGGAGGAAAATATGTAATAAAAAAACCAACAATGTTAAAGGGACAATGTTTGGGAATTCAGACCCAAACTTTCTGCATGGTTAAAATAAGTACTCTGAAAAAGCCAACATAATGTCTGCCTGACTCCTTAAACAGAGCAGGTTTTTAGTTATTGTTTACTTAAAACATACTGAGTCTGGTGTTTGGTAAACAAACTGCAACTTTTTTGAATGGAAATATGCACAGAAAAGCTGGAGCAATCAAAATGGGTGCCAAGCTATAAAGAACAAGTTTTGCTAATAGGGCCTTAAGAAAGGAAGATAGCACAGAGATGTTGTTGGGAAAGATAAGATGGAATGAAGCAACACTGAAATATATGTATAGTAGTCACTGTGTTATGCTACTGATTAATTGTTCATTACAAAGCTTTTACACCTCCTGAGTGGCATATAGTTGTAGCCAGAAAAGTAGGTAGATACTGGGCTACAGCAACACACCAGAAAATTGCTCTGTTCCCCAAAAATTCAGGAGCTGGGAGCAGTTGGTGGTATAACAATCAGTAGCTGGTGGGTACCACTTAGTAGTAACTTCCTGAGTACTGGAAAGTAAGTGATCTTAATTCAAAATACATGCAACTCCACATCTTCATAATTGTGTGTTTGACCACTTCACAAACCATAGAAAAAGGAAGGCAGAAACTTGGCTAGAAGATGGGAACATGAGAAGGAACAAAGCAGAAAGCAACTGATCAAAACCCATTTTTGTTCCTTACTGACACTGTCCAAGCAAGGAGTACATAGGATGAAAGATCAACTAGGTTTTAAATATTCCTTACACATTCACAATAAAAAAGGTCTGTGTCCTAAAGCTGTATCAGGTGTACTGTATGTCATTCCTGACAGATTATTTGCTTAACCTGCAATGATTTCCAGTTCTGGTGTCTCCATAACCTTTCTAGCCAGCTTGCTCTGAGGCTGCACTGTCCCTAGTATCAGTTGGCTTTCCTGTGCGTAAACCAAGCCTTGTTACGTTCCTTCCTATCCATTAGAGACACAGGGAAAAAGCTATTCCTTCATCTTCCCAAGGGTCTTTTAGGTATTGCAATAATGGTTTGCATGTTACCTACAGTCTTTTATATTATCCTCTGTGTAGGAATGATATAGTCTCTGTATCACACAGCTAGACCTTTGTGATGCCATACACAAGGGGAAGTGGTATCTTCCCTGGAGAGTAAAGCTTGGGGGCCTGGTACATTGAAATACTGCATGCTGACTGTGAAACTGCCCTCTTGCTTGTGGTGCACCACTGTATATGCACTTGCAGGCGTGTGCATGCAGTCAGATCTGCTCCCTAGATGACAAATCCAGAACTGCTCCTTGGCCGCCATCCACAAAATTTCTAAATTGCATAGCCAAAGAGAAAACCTACCCTTGACTGGTTCAACCCCAAAGAAAATAAATTATTGACTTCTTCTCATCTCCACTGAATTCATATGAGGGATAAGCAGTAAAACACAGTATGGATGGCTCCATGGCAAGTCAAGGTGATACAAATGGAGTCATCATGATCTCACCTCAAGCAGACAAAGTTTGCTTGAGATAATGACATTCCTGACCAAGCTTGCTATGAGATGACCCTACCTGCAAGCCTTTGGGTATAGATGGATGCAGACTTTCCATTTGTCTCAGCTTTTAACGTGTCCAGCTGCAGATGGCTTAGGAATTTGCTTCTCAGAAGACTATGAATGGAACTGTAGTCTCCCATGATATGTGATGTATTTAAAATTACTCATTGCTTCTGAAAATGTGCCCCATAAAATTTTGCTATATAAATGGCTGTTCTCCATTTGTGAGTTTTTCCTCCCAATGCCATGTTAGGTGTGTACCTGTCACATCTCCTGAATTACTTTTAAAAGGATTGGGTCCTAGTTTTAAGAGTAGAACAGCAGCTAATCCCTCCAGATTAGGATTTACTATTTTTTAATCTTCTTCCTGTTGTCCTGTACGTTGTGTAAGATGCTGTTGCAGATGGTTACTGCATAAAATACTCTTGCACTGATATCAAAGATGGTGATATTTTGGTTTCTAGAAAACATATATGTTTCTATATATTGATTTTTAAAATGTTGCCTTTTTTTCTAGATAAGGCACTTATCCCCCGTTTTGGTTTGGATGCTGCTTGTGGCTGTTACCCTGAAAGAGGGCATCTGTCTTGGCCAATTGTATTTAATTTTAAAATTACCAATGTATCTTCTACAGCCATTTCTAGATGTATTTCTGTTGAAGGAAGATCAGCCTTTGGTTCCTTGCCAATGGAAACAATGGAAAGACTTTTTTTTTTAATTTGAGCTGAAGGTAGCCTGATAAAATGCAGTTTTTGCAATTTTGCAATTTGTTGAATTATTAAACTGCGCAGAATTTATTAATCATTCTAAACATGAGAAACAACTCATGGGTTTCACCTCTTGGTCTCGCTCATCTTCAACTGCCCTCTTTGCATTAATCCCCAAAGACAATTATTATTTATATAACAGCAACACCTAGAGGCTCCTACTGAAATCAGAGCGCTAATGCACGAAGTACCGCACACACCCACAGAAAAGCAGGATCTTGCCTTACATTCCATAATCCAAACTGGTCAGCAAAAGAAAGACGAGCAGAGGTGGCTGTAGGAGCCAAGGCAAGATGATGCACTCGTGCTCACACAGGCATTGAGCTGGTTTGTGCCTTTGGCATGTAAATGTGAACCAGTCATTTCACCATCCTCCTCTCAGAGATGACAGTCAAAACCAGATGGACATCACTGCTACACTGAGGCAGGAGCCAAGCTGCAAGGAACAGAGTGCTGGAGCAGTCTCCACAGCCACCAGTGGAAGAAAAGCACTTATTAGGGTAAATGCACCCAAGACACAATGCTATCACATCCCAGGAAGACTTTAGAATCCAGAGCAGTGATTTGAAGGAGTGTAAGGAAGGATGGTGTTTTGGCAATGGTTTTGCTTACCACAATGTATTTATTGCAACAGCTCTGCCTCTGTATGCAGTCCTGTGGTACCTATTTTGGAACTGACCAACAGAAAATCTCTGGGCTCCCTCTCTCCCATGCCTCTTGGGGTTAAAGGAAGCTACCAAATGTAACAAGGTTTGGAAATCACCCAGGAGCGCTAATTCGTTGGTGGCTCCAGCCTTTATTAATGGAGATTCAGATTAGACGCTAAATCACCGGCTGGAGAGGACAGGCGCAGACAAAAGGCAGGGGTACCACATCCGACCTGCAAGTTGGATGTGTAATGAGAACGATTTGGAAATACTGCAAAGAGCAAACTGATCCTGGTGGTAGTGTCAATAGCCTCCCTGTGAGCACTAATTATATTATTACAAAAACAGACTAACACAAAACTAAAGCACAGAAACATACATTTAAGATCTGGCCAGATGCCAGTGTGCTCAAGGCACATTCTTCATACCAGCTGAATTATGATACTGTGTTATTTGTTTTGCTGGAGTGCTCGGGAGCACTAATCATCAACCTGCATCCTGCTGTGATCCGTGTCATAAAAATACAGAGGGGCAACACACCACTGGCCCCTGAAGAGCTGAAACTGCATACAGGAGATCAGAGGGTGACAGGCAGCCTAAGGTGGTGCAGCCCAGCAAGATGGGTATTTGTCTCCAGCATGGTCCAGCTATTGTCAAGGCAGAGAATGTCAAAGGAGGGTTTTAAGGGAGAACACTGTGTCTAACAGTGTTTCCAGTGAGATTGTCATTAAGGAGGAATATAGATTTTTTGTTAAAAATTATTTTTTAGTTATTTCCCCTCTGCTTGCAATCTTCCTACTCCATACCTACCAGGTGAAATGTTCCAAAACAGATATACTGCACTCTATTGCAAAGAAATAGGTGACCCAGGCAACCATCAGTAGTTGCTTGGGAGTGACTAAGAACATTACAAACTATATGTCAGGCCCTTGCTTGATGCTCCAAGTTTAAATAATAGCACCTTCCATTTCCTGAGTTGTGAGTAGCAAGTATTTGCTAAAGATACCTTAGCAATTCACAAAGCGGGGACGAAGGGGAGAACCCCCACTTAATTTTGACAGATCAGATGATGCTGAAGAATGTATTCGTGTGTGTGAGGGGAGTGGGGTGCATGGGGCCAGAGCCACATTGAGGGGATTTGTATGCAATGGGAATAAATCTGTGAAAATGTGTAAGTGGAGCTGCAGAAGGAAATCTGCAGCCGCCTGAGCCAGGCGGTTGAATGGCAGAGAGGATGGAGGCTATTTGAATACTGATGTGGCCCTCACTTTCTTCCATTTCCATTAATGACATGCTCATCAAGGGCAAACAATGGGACCGGCTGCCTGCGCCTGTCACACTGTGTGGGTGCTGGGAATGCCAGGCTGTCATCCTGGGGCTGCATTTAGAGACCTGCACGCTAATAAGAAGTGCTCTGTGCCGTCAATGCAGACAGGTGCTTCCGAGGCTGGGACATGCTCCATTCCCTTCCCCTGAAACCCTCCTCTCCCGGCCCCCTGACAGACACCATGAAATGCACAAATTAACAGCCCCATCATGTTGGGCTGCTGCTGCCTGCGGTGAAAGCAGAAAATCAAGTTGTCACCCAGGGTGCAGTGATAAAGCCACAGCCTCATTTCTCTGTTGGTGCCCTATAATAGCAAATGCCAGACAGCTGGATGGATTGGGAGGTTTTAGATTAGGGTCCTGATGCACTTTGGCCACTGAATTAGCAATTGCTGTTTTCATGCAGATTATTTGTGTGCAAAGCAAACATCTGGAGAAAGCAAAGGCTCCAGGGTCAGATATTCTATGCCTCTTTTCTCTAATGAAGCAGAAATAACAGAAATTATACAGTGCTTTTTTTCTCCATCAATGGAAAAGCAAAGACCCTCCTGTATTTGCCTTTAGAGACCTTCCCAGCAAATGCACAAGACTGAGCAGGACTCTCAAACCAAGACGAGCTCATAATTTTGCAACAAACGTGGCTGGAGAAAAGTCACAGCAAGTCTTTCTGGGAAAGCAAAGGGGAGAGTGAACTCTCGAAAGGCATTTTATTTCCATGATGCAGCATTCCTCTTTGGTGGCGGTTCCTTCCCACAGCCACCCAAGACCCACTGCAACAAGAGGGTTCAGCCATTTTCACATGTGAGTAGCTCAGCTACAGGTGAGAACTGATGCCCAGAAGCCAAAGTGGGGCCAAGGCCACCCTGAAACTCCTTTTGCCTCCCCACAAAGGCAGGTACCTGGGCTTCTGAGTGAAAAACAAAGCCAAACGGTAACAGAAGACAGTCATCGACAAGGAAGCTGATGGTGCCAGAGACCGACCACAGAGACATTTGCCCCGCAGCAGGTGCCACACCAGCAATAAGCAACAGAGGGGCCTGAGCCCTTCAGACTCCAAGGAGTTTAATGACATAACGGCCTGAGAACTTCAACATAAAACAGGAAGAGCAACTAACGAAACTTACAACATAAAACCCCCCTCCTGTCATTTTTATAGTAATAGTAAAACACTTTATTGAATTTATGAGCTACATAATGACTATGAAGAATGTAACTTGAATTAGAACCAACTCAGAAGTATAATATCAACTATAAACCCTTTTCTATTACTCCATCCCTTTATCATCATCCTATCCTTCTCTTTTTAAACCAAGGAATATTGCGTTCTTCAAAATTTAGTCTGAGATCTGTCTCCTAACCTATCAATAAATCAAGCAACCCCCCAGGCATCTGTAATGGACATGGGACATGGGGCCAAAAAATCAAGGCATGGCCCAGGAAGAGATTCTATTGCTAGAGTTAAGAAATGACAGAAAAAACAAGAAGCAAACAACACTTCTGTGAAGGCTGTGCCTGGGAAGGTGTGGGGGAATATCCCAAGGGTCTTGATTGTGAAGCTGTGTAGCAAGGTGCAGCAGCAAAATGCAAGTCACCAGCACAGATGCTCAACCCCACAACGCACCCCCTGTGCTGGTGGGAAGTCCATTTAGGAGCAGACACATTAGGAAGACTTTGAAGCACCCTCTCCAGAGTCCTTTTCAGTCCCAGGGTTTTGACATGAGCAATAAAATCTGTGCAAAGCCAGAGAATGCATTGAGGGGCTGTTTATATCCAGTTCCATTATTTTTGCGGAGGAGTTTGTAAATGAATGATTGCAGGGGAGGGAAATGTACATAACATAGCTAAAGCAGCATGTTTTACTGTGTTTTCTGATTCCATTTTACTCCTTTAGTCTCTCTGGTCCCCAAGGATTTTTCTGAAGGGGCGATAAAATAAAATGGGTGAAACAAAGCCATAAGCCAGTTAAGTCTGAAAGACATGTCATCTCATCTAAAAAGAAGAAACGGACCATTTCCATGCCTAGGGCTGACAGCAACGCCTGAGCTAGCAATAGCGCTATTCCATTTGATTTATAGAATAATGGGGTGACAAATGATGACAAAAATAAACTTTTACTGCACTGAACTGCTCCTTTATTTATGAAATTTGGCCAAGTAGTGAAATCTTTTATCTGCAAGTTGTAACATGGAGTGGAAACGAGCGATTATGGTGTGGTAATAGTAATCCAGTGATGGAGGCCGAGTCAGTTGGAAATGGATTGAGGTAAAATAACTACCGCACCATGATAAATGTGAACAGCGCTTTGCTGACAGATGATCTAACAGGTGTTCATAACAACTATATAAGAGGATTTATTTATGACTAGCCACAGCCGCAGCACTGTAAATCAACTCCAGCAGCTGCACACTGCTGAAACCAAGTCCCTGATGGAGAAACAGTGCAAGAACCCAAAAGAACACAATTCACTCCAGAATCTTAATCATCAAATAACGTGTTTTTTTAAGCAATTACACCACAGTGCAGAAATCAGAATGGCTTTCAATTACATGAAGCTGAGCCACCAACTAACTTTGCCCAAACTCAGGCATTGGCTGAGGCCCACAGATCTGGCTGGAGCAGAACAGTTTCTTTTGGACCAGAGGTAAATGAGATGCTTTTTTTTCCCCTCTTTGGATAAAAGAAAGCACTTTGGTGCTAAGGGCAAGAGAATGGAAGGGGGTCGTCTCTCTTAGCTGGGCCAAATTCAAATCTCTGGAGGACTGCACTCCAAAAAAGTCTAAAAAAACAACTCAACTGTAATTCTTTCACCTCTTCTACCTCCCTGTCAACCAATGCTTTAGTCATACAGAATACCACTTACTTTCCAAACGAGATTCAGCAAGTACTGGTACGCTGTGCGTTGCTGGTGCACAGAGTGAAACTAGATGCCTCAGCATTCTTACACAAATACACAAAATCAGGGTAAACCAAAATGAAAATGATAGCAAATAATAAATACTGTGGGATCAAATTATTCTGTGCGTGAAACACAACCAAAAAAGAGAGGAAAGTATCACCTGCAGTGAAGTACTTTATGTACAAGCTTCCAGGTACCATTTAGGAGAAGTTTGGGTCTGCAGTGCCCCTGGGGCAGAGCCAGATGCCCTTTGTGAATCTGCAGCCCTGGTGGGCATTCGTATAGATTTGATCGGGAGTGGAAGTGGTTGTGACAGGGAGGCCTTACACCCAGGCAAAGCCTCCCGGTCATGGTAGGATACTCAGCCTACACCTTCCCTTCACTTGGGATTTATAGAATCATGTAACAGTTTGGGTTGGAAAGAACCTCAAACACCATCTAGTTCCACTCCTCCTGCTCTAGGCAGGGACACCCGCTGCTGGACCAGGTTGTCCAAAGCCTCATCCAACCTAGCTTTGAACACTGGCAGGGTGGGAGCAGCCACGGCTTCTCTGGGCAACCTGGTCCAGTGCCTCACCACCCTCACAGTGAGGAGTTTCCCCCTAATACCTAATGTAAATCTACCCTCTGGTAGTTTAAACCTATTATCTCCTGTTCTGTCACTCCATATCCTTGTAAACAGTCCCTCTCCAGCTTTCCTGTAGGCCCCTCAGGTACTGGAAGGCTGCAAGAAGGTTTCCCCAGTTTCTTCCATTCTCCCAGCTGAACAAGCCCAACTCTCTCAGCCTTTCTTAATAGCAGAGGTACTCCAGCTTCTGACCATCTTCATGGCCCCCCTCTGGACTCACTCCAAAGCTCCATGCCCTTCTTGTAATGAATGGGGACCCCCAGAATTGGATGCAGCACTCCAAGTAGGGTCTCAGGAGAGCAGAGTAGAAGGGCAGAATCCTCTCTCTTGGCCAGATGGTCACACTGCTTTTGATGCAACCCAGGACATGGTTGGCTTTCTGGACATTGCTGGGTCATGTTATGCTTCTCATCCATCAACACCCCCAAGCCCTTCTCGGCAGGGCTGCTCTCAATACCCTCATCCCCCAGCCTGTAATGATGCCAGGGGTTGCCCCACACATGTGCAGGACCTTGCACTCGGCCTTGAACTTCATGTGGTTCACACAGATCCACCTCTCAAGCCTGTCAGGATCCCTCTGATTGGCATCCCTTCCCTCCAGTGAGTCAACCACACCACACAGCTTAGAGTTGACAAACTTTCTGAGGGTGCACTTGATCGCACTGACTATGTCACCAACAAAGATGTTAAGAAAAACTGGTCCCAGTACTGACCCAAGTACCACCACAAACCTCTAGTAAAGCTGCAGTCCTTTCTGGATGCCAGTATCCCAAGAAAACTCCTGCCTCCCTAGCCTGGGAAAGGGGGCTTGCTCTCCCCTGGCCCACCTGTCTTCCTCTTTTCCCCAGCAGGCTGCCAGGTCCTGGGGCTCTCTCTGGCAGCAGGCTTGGGCTGGACAGGTGGGCACAGCTGCAGGTGAGCAGAAGCTGCTCCACCTGCCCTGTGAAGCCACAGCTACCAGGCCTCTCAACTGGAGGAGCACCTGTAGCCACCACTACCTATCAGCGTCCCTGGCTGCCTCTGCCTCAAAGCCCCATGAACATGGGCAGCCTGTGGTGCTGGGAGGTGGCCAAGAGCAGTGATTTTGGTCAGATGTGATGCACTGTACGAGAAGAGCTGACACTGCCTCTCCCGAGGCTCCTGCCCTCCTGTGCCTCCCTTGCCTGCTCTGGTCCAGCTGCCTGACCAAGGGTGCTGCTGAGAGCCCAAGCTGGTGGGTGTCCCATGGTTCCAAGGTTAAGTCTGAAGCTCTGCAGGGTGGCTGGAAGCATCAGGGTGCTCCCTCATGTTTACCATCCTCCTCCCTCACCCATCTGCCTTTTGCCATGGGTAGTGGGCCGAATGGCTACCAGTCATGACTAGTAGAATAGGTGACTTTTCATCACCTTTCCACCATCCATCCAGAATCCATCAGCATTTTTATAGGGTGAGAAGGACATGAGCGCACTAACAGTTCTTGCTTGTTCTTGAAGGAGCAGATTGACTTCTCAGCTGTTCTTGTAAGGCTGAGTCTTGCCATTAAGGAGAACACATGTCTGGGTTGAACCTGAGGGGCCTGTGGAGATGTGGATAGTCACTCACAACATCTGAGTTCTAAAAGCCATGGCTGGGAAGGAGAACAAAGGAGGAGGCAAGTTGCCAGTAACATGGTGAGAGAAGGCTGGGATCTGAGAAAACTGCTAAAGCAGCAGTAGAAGCTAGCAATAATAAATTTTTTGCCCTCTCTCTTATATATGCATAATGTGAAAGAGGAATTTAGAATAATGGTCTTTGTAAAGATATGCATGTATACATCAGAAGGTACATGGGATTTAAGTGGATTAGGATTTGGGGAAGTAGAGCCAAATCATGGGCTCAGTTACCAGCCACTGAAGAGTAATCCACCTTCTGAGGCAAAAGCAGTTAGCTGTGGGACTGGAAATGCAGTGGTGTCCTTCCAAACAGGTTCACTGGACTATGCTACAGAAAGCACAACTATACCAGGTAAGAGGAAAATAACCTGAATAGAAACATTGCTTTTATCAGGGCTGTGCACAAAAGCTCCTACCAGCAATGAAACCACACTATGCAAACACAGAAAAGCCTGGTGTCTGCACCACAAAACATTCAATATAGCACATAAGTGCTATAAAAACATGAACTTTACAATAAAAAAGCCCCAAAAATATGAACAAGGAAGACAAACTGACAGAAATTGAAGGGAACAGTCTGATCCTCATGTCCTTGTTTCAGGCAGACCCTGAAAGGCAGATGAGGGCTTGGGAGAATTCAACCTACATGTATAGTGCTTATCAGAATCCGTGTTAGGGCATTTAAGTGCCAAGATTAAAACTAATTCTAGCATGAAAGATATTGTATGCAAAACCAGACAGTTTGGTAATTGAATATTTTTTTAAAAAGAATTAATACTGATTATTGTAATAGACCATTGAAAAACAAAGTGTGTGAAAGGATTTCATGCTATCACCAGGTATCAGTAATTAGCCCAAGCCTCAGATCAATAGGATTTAGAGTCATTTTGCTTTTTGTATATCTGTATATTCCTTTGCTAACATGTGTCCAATTTTATTCCAATTTTAGTAAACACCATATTATATTGTGACAGTGGATGATGAGAGCTTAAGTACATGTTGTGTTTAAAAACGGGAAAAAAAAGTTAATTCCTTCCTCCAATTTACATATATTGCTTTAGAAATGTTACAGAATGCTACCTTGTTCCTGAGTTAGTAGAAAAGATCATCAGGAAAGCCCAATTCATCTTTTCTATGTCATTCATTATTTCATGTACTGTATCATGTCCCTGCTCTAAAAACATTATTTTCACTATCCTTTCACACAGTATTCTATTTATGTCTTCCATTATTTTGTTCCTAGCTCTAGACCCATCTCTTTTTCTGCTGTTCTTCTTTAGAAATTAGTTACTAGAATTAAAGCAGGGCATGCAGGGAAAAAAAAAAACTGACCCTTTTATACAGGATCATAAAATGTGAAAGGAAAATAAGAGGGAAAAAATGTTATTTTGACTGTCATCCATCAAGCCTGTGTTTATATTCTGCCATCCATAGTAGCATAACAACTCTTCCCTGAACCCTGTTCTTTCCAAGTGGTTATTTTGGAATAACTGAATTTGAAAATTCAATTATAAACAAACCAAACCAAACCTGAAAACAAAACAAAACCCCAACAAAAAACCCAAACAAAAAACCCCACACATACAAAAAAAGAAAAACCCAACACCCACCCTCTTCAAGAGGGCAAGTGTGTGTAAAGAGCCAGGAAGTAAGAGGTAGACTCACAACCTCTCACTGTGAAGAAACTTCCTCATGTTTGGCCTTCCTCTTGTGAACATAATTCTCCAATCCACAATTACCACCATCAGTTTTAAAGTTTGGACTAGATCACAAAAATGTAGGAGTTTGAGTTTTACTTACCTTGGGCAAAAATGAATGAAACAGTTAATAAGAATATACCCAAATTTCGTATTTATAATACAATTCTCACTGAAGCCAGGTGATTCTCAGTGCACAGTTCCTAACTGTAAACCTTGCCCACAGAGAGCTGGGAGCTGCTGCTATCTGGTACAAACAAATCATTCTGAGGTGAATTCTAGATTGCAATTTACACTGGTCATCTACTTCATATCCTAATAACCTTTATTATGCCTCTATAAATGATGGAAAGTATGGAAGAAAGTGAATAAAAATGATATATAGCAAAACTAAGAAACTATTGTTAAGTACTGATAACTGGCTGAATTATGACTGAGCGCAACTTCCACTATTAAATTAAGACATGTGCATGTGCTCATGTTTAAGTTCCTGAAGAGCTGAACTTTATTGCATGCAGAGATTTATACTGTTTAAATATCTGTCTTTAAAGAAAGTTTCTCTCCAAATTACTATTTGGGGAAGGCAGCATAAATTTTCCAGTCACACTGTCAGCCCAGATACCTGTGTCAACAGTTCCTGAACCACTGGACCAAGTCACAAAGTGTTGAAACACTTAAATTAATACCAGAAACTCCCCAAATATCCTTACTATACACATTTCTGGCCTTCACTATTGAAGTGTATAAAGTACTCTAGGGAGGCAGAAATTACTCAGCAACATGTGTGATTTACAAAGCATCAATGTACTGTGGTACAAGAAGCAGTTCTGCTTTGTTTTCTCCTTCACAAACATGGCTGAAGGTTTTGCATTTCAGCCTTTTCTCAGGAAGCGTGGTTCTGCACCCTTCCCTCACTGAGTCTTAATATCAAATACCACCAAGGCACACTTTCTCTGAGATTCTGGTGTTTTCTACAATGAGTAACTTACACATCATGCTTAAACACCGTAAATCCAAAAAAACTTATGGCAGGATTAGGACTTCAGAAAGTAATGTAGATACTGATTAACAAGCACATTTCTGTTGAAGGCATAAGACTCTGTTTCTTTGTCTGAGAAGTACTGGTATATTTTGGGTGCTGGCAAAAGCCAGATCTAAATTTCTCACAAAAGTGCAACTTTACATACCTGAAAAACCCAACTCTTTTTTAGTAATTTGCCAATAAACTCTGCTACACAGGGCTACCTTTCAGTTCTACCAAATTTTAGTAGAAAATTTTAGAAGAATTTCCCAGCAATGCAACATTCCTGATGAAGTGGTATTTCCTGCCACCCAGAAAACTAAACCAAAACAGCACCATTCAGTCAGCATCAAAGGACCATGCACAACTCTCCTCATGACAGAGCAAGGGTACGGTTTTCCAAACACCTTCTCCATGTCATGAAAAGTAATCTCAAGTTACTAGGAAAAGCCATGCTGGATGTAAGAGAACTGATAGTAAATAACAAAGCTCAGCATCTTCAGTCCTATCATCTAACCAGAATGTGAAGGGAAGTTTAAAATCAGTGATACCCAGGCTACAGGCAGAAAACTGGGAACAACAAAGGCTGCACGAATGTTGGTCTTCTGAGTAGATACGGTTATGAATCTCTCTTTGCTTCAACCTCTGGTTTGTGCAAGGTGGGAGACATTTCAATCTCAGTTTACACTTGAAATCTGAAAGCAAAGATCTGAGTAATTTATTAAGCAAGATGACAGTATTTGCCACAATAGTGTAATGATCAGTATTTCACGTAATAGCAATTTTTAATAATTCAATCAGTATTTTACAAATGGGCCAATTTGAAAATAAGCAGGTACTGGCTTTGTTTATTAACAAAAATGTTGCCTCACACCAGAGAGAATTACTATAGCGGCACAAACACTGTCTGCGTTCACAAGAACAGTTTGCTAATGCCTATGTAGTGTCCAACCTTGTTAGTATTTAATTAACCAGTATATACAGTACTGGCAATAATCGTTACCAGTTCTCTACTAAAACAAGGAAGAAGAAGCCTCTACTTATAGCACTACTTTATTGGCAACTTAACAGAAATATCCAAGAAAACAGCAGCAGGTGGGAACAATGTTCTTAATGGACGAGTTTAGGTTTACAAGCATTTCCAGAAAGCAAGCACCATTTTGTGTGCCTATTGTATTCTTCCACTTACACACCAAACCCCTCTGAACTACATAGTTGTTTGTCTATGCTGCTGGAACCCCTCTGCCATTTTAACTCAGTTTTCAAGCAATGTGATTTCCCTTGAACTTTATTATCTCGTATTTGTCCACTGCAATGGGGAAAACGATGGGGAAGAAAGGTGTCGGGGGAAGGGAGCAGAGAGGGAAGGACTAGGGAAATGGGGAATACATCTAAAAGCGCAGATAACTGACAGTAAAATATATGTTCTTTGGTTAGCAAGCAGAAAAAAAAAAAAAGGAAAGGACTTGCATACATGATAGATACACACTAGCATTCTAAAGCAGAAGACAAGAATGTCAAGAGTGTATTCTTCCCCCACTGCCAGATGGAAGGGCTATTATTATAAATGAAAGGCAGCAGTAGTGGATGCCAAGCACTTTTGTTGTGTGCCAGATTCTGAAGTCCAGATGTAAGCAGGTTACCCCTGGGACAGGACAGGCTTCAGCTCCCGCAGCAGAACAGAGCCAATCACGGTTTTCTCGGTGTTTATGATGAGCTGTGCTGTAGAGCTCTCCTTCAGCTCCACTGTGACTAGCATCAGTGACCCACTGTGCACAGTCTTAGCTGCAAACCTGGAGCAGGAAGGAAAAATAAAAAAGAAAAAAGAAAGATCACCGAGGATAGTTTAAGGTCAAAGACTGCTAATATTTCTTTCTGCAAAAGTTAAATGAGCTCAAATACAATAAAATGCCTCCAAATTCATTAATGCATTTCAAGGGATAAACCATAAAAGCCTCCATAAATTCTTCAGGAAAAAAAACCTGTTCAGCGTTATGTAAATATTTTTGCATTTAAGAAGGACAAAAAAAGTATAATGCAAAATCATATATTTAATAGTACCAGCTAAACCCTGCTTTTATATATTTTTTAATGCAAATTCCGATTCATCAGATCATCTGCAAAACTCGTGCACACTTGCAACTTCAATTCAGCTGCACAGACAACGCTGGTTGTTTTGTGGCCCTAAGAAAAGGCAACTCTGCTAAATGTAGTAGGCCGCTTCCCAAACCCCAAGCTGTACTTTCAAAAAAACACATTCTGCCATCTTGGGAATTAATTCAAGCTAAAAATATAAAAAGTTATAAATATCCAACATGAACATTTGAAATTATGGTAACTGTAAGACAGTACTGATTCCAGCTGTGAATTTTTATCCAGAATATTTAATCACGAAAATGTGGTCACTATTTCTAAATATAATTATTTAAAACCCCACAAAGGAAATAAACCCCACAAAACCCAACCAATCAGATAAACAAAAGTTAGGACTAATGCACCGTTACTAAATTCCAAGACATGAAGAACCCACTAATTACATGGAATTAAAAGCAAAACTAGCCTTTTAAGCACCACAATTGACTGAAAAGCCATTTTAGGCACAATGAACTTCTGTCAATCCTGTTAATTCATTCTGCATGCACACCCAGGCCCAAGAGACGGGAAGCAAGAGGATGGCAACAGCCTCCTCTTCCATCTTCCACAAGGAACGTCCCTTTTTTTTTTTGGGCCCACTCCACCCCCCAACCCCCTCTTTTTTTTTTTTCTTTCCCCCTTGGTTACTCGACAACAACAAAAGTTGCTGCACATGGGCTTTTGAAAACACTAACAAGTGTAGAGCAGGTCTGTGACCCAGTCTGACCCCACTTTGCAGGGCCAATCTCCTCTCCTCTTTCTGAATGACACGTGTCTGAATCAGAGCCATCTGCCTCAATTTGCGCAACATCTTCAGCCACAATAGGACCCAGTTAGCCCTGACAACAGCTCACAATACAGAAAAATCAAACTGCTGGGCTGACAGCACGCTGTGGGCTATTCAAGAGCAAACCAACTGGTCAGTGTCTCATGTCTGACAATTAGCATGGGCCTTGCAAAGCGCCTACCCAAGCCCCCGGGGATCTGTTTAATTACCATCAACATAAAGGAGGGAGTTTATCAGGAGATACTCAAAAACTTCACTCTAGACTTAATTAAAATATTAGCCACTTAAGCAGGAAGCAGGTTCTCTTTAAACGAGAAGTAATTTCTGTCTTTTTTCTTTTTAAACTAAGCATATCAAAATCTCGTAACACATTATACTAATTAGGGAAACATGGGGCACTTCTCTAATGTCACCCATTGCAGGTCAATCTATTTCTTTTGTCTGGATTATAGATACATTCAAAGACCTCTCCCTTTAATAGGACGTTCTAAAAAACGTTACCACTATAAAAATTAGCTACTTAGCTTGTTATATCAATGATTTCATCTATTTGCACTGCGATGTAGAAGATCACTATTTCTCTTGTTGATTTTGACAGGGGGATAATTATAGAAACAATAGTCTTATTAGTCACTTTATTTACTTAACAGTTGTGTCTTGGGACAACACAGAAGCAGATTATGTCTGAGTATGCACATAAATAGGTTGGTAGTTGGCACTCCTGCTGTGTTTCATAGCCCCGAGGCTTGATTTTACCCTTTTATTAAAACCTGAAAGTGATACAAAGTCAGCCTTCGTTCCACGAAAGCCGAGGTGGCCCAAGACGCCAGAGATGAGTTTTGCACTGATATTTTTACATGTGGATTTGCAAAATCACATAGGGGATCAATAGTACTTTTCCATACCTCTGAACAAAACACGTAAAAATCAATAAAATGTGAGTTTGTATGAGGTTTGCAAGGCGCAAAGGGTCTGATACTCGGGTAATTTTACACAGAGTGTTAGCATGCATAACCAGCGGTCACCAATAGGTTGGCATCATTGGTCACCGATCTGGAATCACTCAGTGAAAAAAGAATTAGAAAAGAACAGGCTGACTTATTTCACCATTAAAAAGGGTGCATAGAAGAACCACCACACAATGGGCTTACCACTGCTTTTGAACTTTGGAAACCGAAATCTGCTCTGCTAAACAGGGAGGGTAATTTTGTTTCTAAAGAGAGTTATTACATAAATACGCTCCTGTGATCTATGAAACTGAACACAGTTATAAAAAGATGAAGCAGTTAGGTTTTGGATAGAAGATAATAGCAGTAAAACTGATTTGCTAATTATTTAGGTTTTTTAAAATATAATGTCATTGAAGGATTTGGCTAATAGCTGTTTTTAGGACTAAGTATATGTTACTGCATTTATATGCTTACTGTTTTCATAAGCCCTTGTGGATTTTCAAAAAGCGTGTTGTGCTCAACTAGATATGTAGACCAGAAAGCCATTCAAAAAAATATTTCAGAAAAAAATAATCACTCTATATAATAGGTATTTATTCGTTGCAAAAAACTTTTACTTTCTTCCCAAGCTCAGTAATTATTTTTTACTTTTTCTTAAAGTTCATACTGCCTTAAGGGTTAGAATTTGAATTAAAAAACAATTGAAAAAATAGTAAACCCAGTCAAAATTCACAGAATGAAGTAAGCCCAGAAACTGCATCATAGTACATTCAAATCTAGATTGCAAATTGGTTGTCTGTAGGTCCAAAGAAAGAATTTGTCTGACGGATAACGCCTAAGACATTACATTATATCTATAACTCTGTTGTAACAAAGGATGCATCAGTAAATATAAAAAAAAAATGTAAAAGAGAATTCAGGAAACAGAACCAAGTATTTACTAATAGTTTCAAGATGGAGGCTTCTGCTATACTGCAGTTATTTTCTGCTTTTCTTACTGTGATAGTATTAATTCTAAACCTGATTTCACATAATTAAAAGTATTCTGGAAGATTTGCATCTGTTAATACTTTTCTCATTTGAAAATATCAAAGATGGACTAGAAACCTAACAATGTGAGATATATTTGCATATTCTGAATTTTTCCAAATGTTTTTTCTTTGAAGATAATGTTAAATATTCTAAGGCTACATGATATGCAAAAAAAAAAAAAAAAAAGAGCTGTTAATAGACTGTTTTAACATAAATACAATACTTGTCAGTATTTAAGGAAATCTATATTAAAAATCAAATTCTAAATACACGTCAATAAAGTACCGTGTATTTTTAGAAAGTCATTCAGTCTTTCAAGTGTTAAAAATCAGCACATATTCTTGGTCACTTTCCATGAAAATAAGATTTGCTAATGATTATCTCACACAGAAATATTTGATTTATAGTTGATAGAAAGGGAAAACAGGCAGTATCAGGTACTACAATGTGACAGCGTTTGCCAAACACTGGCTTTGTAATGTTGACAAGCTTAACTACAGATTAGCAGTTATTCTCCCTTTATTCGTTAGACAGAAGGTAGCTACAATATACACAAGACGCATTTTTACAGGGAAGGTCATGAAATTTCCATGCCAGTGAACAGACAGCAAGAAAGTAACTCACTCAAAATCTTATCTTTAAAATTCAACGTTTGAGGAAGTAAATTTACACCTGAACACTCACTGTCAGGGTATTTGTTTACAGCAGAGCCTGGTTTGTTACGCATAATTTCAACAGCAGTAAAAAAAATACGTTCTCTTCTGTCGGGCACTCTTCTTTCTCCTTGATTTTTCTATTCAAGCTAAATTCTCTCCCTTTTTCTATTCTGCTGCTTACCAGAAACAGTGACAATGGCCCATGGAGACTAAAACTTTTTTTCTCCGCCCTTTCTTTAAATCTTGTACATGAAGCCTTCAATTACTGCCTGCTGAAGCAGACAGAATCCTATTAGTAAGAAAGACGATCAGAAGATGCAATGCCCTGCCCTAGCTGTAGAAAAATAATTAGTCCAAAGTTGACAAATGTGTAATCAAGTTATGCAATGAATATATTCAAACGGGAAAAAAATGCTGCCGTGAATTAGTCTGCAATTTGTAAATATAAAAATGACAAACTACAAGGTACTTCGCACTGTATCAACTGGACAACAAAAATATTTATGCTTTCTGAATCTTCACCTTAATCTGATTAAGTCTATCTATGCATAAGTTCGACTCCACAATGAACATTTCACCTAAAATAGGCTACACGTTTCTAATTACTTGCATTCGTACTCTGTGTAAGCCTTAGAACATGAAAAAGAGGTATTCTGAACAGCATTACTATCTACTAGCTCTGACCCTGGCAGAGACCAAGATTTATACTGAAGCACAAGCAGAAATATACTCACAAAAAGAAGGATCTTTCTGTTAACCTGGTGATTTTAACCTCTCAGGAAAAAAAAAAAAAAGGTTTAATGTGGGTTATTAATAAAATTTACCTTAAAAATAACATGATAATTTGAAGCTTTTTTCCCCCAGCACATTTAATCTTATTTTAATCTTAAAATAAATGGTTCAAAATGCCTAATTCATTGCCATAAAGCAATAATTTCCAATATTAACTATTATTAACTATTTAAAAAAATCATAAAATTGAAAAAAGCACGATTAAATCTGTACTAGATTTTTACCATTTTTCGTTCTATGGCAAAATTAGAATTTGAGTCTGTCTGCAGTTGTCACAGAGCAGTTGCACTGTATCTCTAATGAAAACGCAGGAATGCAAGTGAGTCTTCTAAACTTACTGTCCAATACACAGCACTACCCTGCAAGTTCAAAAAGATGTCACATGAACTTTATATCTTCCTCCAAATTTACCTCCAGCTCAAAAATATCATTATTTTTATTTGTAGATATATTTATATTTTCCCGAAAACTTCAATAACCTACAAGCTGGAATTAAAATATGTGGTACTCTTATCTATGAAATGATAATTGTAATACTCAGCCCATTTTGTTTTCACATCTTGTCTATTTTTATTTTTCTTAAATAATCAGGTATTTAATATTTAAGCATTTGAGAATTAAAGTCCATTTTTAAAACAGGCTATAAATTTTAAAAATAAAAAAAAAACCTGACACCAAGAAAGTCAATAACCTTACAGAAATATATTAAAACATTAAACGTGTTCACAGATCTTTCAAATCGGATATTCTTCTGTTCTGTTAGTTTTTCAAGTGTTAAATGTTTTCTGTTAAGACAACTGGCTCAGAAGGTTCCTTTTTGTTTTTCAAAGAAAATGCTGCACGTATTTTTCACTTTAGAGCATTCAGATACAAAAGCAGTGCTGTCCTCTAGTGGACAGCAAACCAGTGAGTCTAGAGCAATCTATTTTGATTAACCTCATATCTAAAATGACTCACTCGTATACTTTTAATGTTAAGTTAAAATTTAATTTCTTCAAGTCATTTTAAAATTTTGCAATCCACATACAAGTTCCTTAAATACAGTAATATATTTAGAAATATTCAGGGCCTTAAAAAGGTATTGTAGAAAGGCATTCTCTTGATGAAGTATTTTGTACCAGTTAACCAAAATCTTCATATGCTGATAGTATGTGAAAACCGTATTAACATATACAGGGGCCTTTTTTTTATCAGGGAGAAAATTCCAAGGTTTGGGAATATTAGGATTTGGTTACGAATATAAAGAATATATAGTAGAAACTACTGAATGAGTAAATTGGTATTTTAAAATTTCAGGTTTTATTTTCTCCAGGAATAAAAACATTTAACTACCAATAGTGACCTTCAGTCCTTACTGAGAGAAGAAATATAAATGGCTAGCCTAGCTGGGCTTTTTTGCTAAAGAGCTAGGACTACTTCTATCATAAATCACGTAATCATTAAGAGTTTACAAGTTCTGGCTACAACTAAGGCTGAAATACTGTGCACATGGATATACTATGCCATTTAAATTTCTGTTTCCTAGAGGTAAAGGCTATCAGAGAAACTGTTCTGCCTAGGGTATTTAGCGCTCTAATTAATTTCTACTTGAGAAATTAGGAAGCAAAATCAGAGCTGCACGCCTATTACAAGTTTATTTACCCAGCTAGCCATTGCAGCTCTGTAGAAGAGTAGAAAAAGATGACTGAGCCCCACAGCTGAGGAATCACAGAGGCAGAACAGTCCATGCAACTGCGTCAAAAGAGCTACTGCCAGAGGTAGATTTCACTACATTTCAGCTCTCCGACAGTCCAATTGCTTAGTAAAAAAAAAAATCTTAGGAAATATTTCTGTGTGCATTCAGAGCAGAAAAGGTCTTTAAAAAAGACTTACTGGATTTATGAGATATGTTTATTAGATGCTTAGAACATAAGTTTAGATTCAAATGGAATAACTATAAACAATTTATGTTTCTCAGAAATGTCTACACTGTGTTTATCCTCAATAGATGGGTGATATCCCTTCTTTCCTGACATGCTGGAAGGGGATGCAGTTGTTAGTTATGGTAAAATAATAGGGTCTGATCACCAACTTTCTGAGAATTCTTCCAAATGTAGTATAAATTGGAAGATGACATACCCTGAGAAATATTCTATGTGGACCCTTTAAATGAGGTTTTATTCAACACAAACCTACCTACTTATGCCCAACCACATACCTTTTCTCCCCACATTCAATCATGCTGGATTAAAAACATATGGGGATAACTGATTACTAAGCACGCCATTCTCTGATAATCAGAATTGTCTGTAAACAAACCCCTCTTTCCTTTGAGAATCAGTCTGCCAATATACTATAAATGGGACATGACAGGTTGCAAAATGATAAAAAAGGGTGAATACAACCAGACTGTCAGGCTGATGCATGGGGTGGGGAATAAAGGCTAGTAAAAAACAAGTGTTGATTCTTGGATTTCTATTTTTGAAGCATTTTATGCAAGTTTCTACATTGGGTCTATCTGTTTATGTACTTCAGGAATTCAATGGTCACCCAATGCAGTGTGTTTACTGTCTTAGTACATGATTCTCACAGTACGTTTTTGATTTTGCTGAAAGATAATATTGCCAGCCTCTAAAAGACAGGCAAAAGATATTTTGCATCTTGTTTTCAATACTTGCTTATTCATAAAATCACATAGGTCATGGGTATGCTACAGTCTGACGTGCTACATATACAGCAAGCTCTAAAACCAGTATGTCTAGATGGTGCAGTCAAGTGTCCCTAAAAATGCAGGTCCCAGAAGCAGCATAGTCACTGCATGCAATTCTGTGCTTGAGCTAGTTAGACCTGCCCCAGCAAGGAGCAGAAGTTTTGTGCTTCTTTTCAAAAGCCACCTTGTTTGCTGTTAATTCTGGTGTCTATTACGATGACCCACTAGAAGATGAGAACCCTCTGTATCAAAGTTCTGGTGATCTCTAGAAAGAAGATATGGCTATTAAAATGACCACTTTCATGATAGTAATGGAGAAGGATATTAAAGTAATTATTTCAAAATGTGAAATGGCTGCTCTGAAACAGATTGAGGCTTCAGTGTTGCAAGAAGATGAGGTTTGTTTTTCTCCAAAAGCTCAAATTGGGTTGTTGAAATTACAGACTAGAGCATCTTGGATTAGAGGGTTGAAATCAATGCTGTCATGTGTCTTAAGAGTGCTGGTCAATGGTTTAGGCCATTCTGATTAACTGCAGAATACACAGATGTAGATGAGACCATGCCCACTTTCTAATCCAACTGTTTCCTGTTATGAATTGTGGATTCCTTCTAAAATACAACAGCAGCAACAGTTGAACAGACTATTAAATATGTTGAGGTTGAGTAAAGTCAGTTCTTTATATCCACCCTGATAGGTTCAGACTTTTAGCTCACTGACTGACTGGGCAATGTGCAAGTGTTCAAGAATGAAAAATGCAGAAGAGATGCTCTGCGTTGCATCACTTTGTAGAGCCATGGTCACTGAGGGAAATCATCTACCAGAATACAATGCATCCTCTTTAAGAAATGCTTTGGGAAGTGGAAGGCACAGAAGAAGGCAGCTCAAGATGGCCTGATTCTCCATCCCATTACACATTATATTCTGACGTCAATGGAATCACACAAGCATAAAACAAAGTGAAAGAATGAAGAATCCCAGCTCTGAACTGACTTTTCTGCTGTATGCTACTGCTACACATCAAAAGCCTTTGCACCGTATTTTGTAGGTAGTGGAAATAAATCTATTTTGCAAATATATTAATATAAATATGCACCTTTACAACCTGATACAGATGTTGGCTATGTAGTTCAAAATTTTGCCGCTATCACTTCAAATAAAACAGGTCAGAAAAAGAGAGTCTAGATTAGAATTAACTGCATTATCTAGCATTTTGTTCTACACTAGTTAACAGCTCAATTATTATATTTCAAGTAAATATAAAAATTCAGTAGACAGATGGTAAAGAGGAAAAGAAAGAGCACCTAAGAGTGTTACTACACAGTGATATGGATATAGTTGATGCATTTGACAGGTTTACATTTATTTCCTTTTTCATTGGTGACTACATGCTATTCTGTTGATATTTGTTTCAAGTATTTATTTTCAAATCTTCATTATATTTGCTCTAAGTGTTTTTACTTGGTGGAAGAATACAATCCTAAATAGGGCTATCAATTTAAGGAGCACCAATTGGGTCTCCGCAGCATGACGTCTTTGTCATGAGTGCAAATACGTTTAGACTGAAAAAAAAATAATCCCAAGAAACATGGACCTGTTCATGTCCATTAGATACACTTGTATTAAGCTATACCCTTTCATTTTGAATGAGTATATTGCATTACCAGGCAATATAAATTTCTTGGCATTAGCCATCATTAAGTAGTAATACTCAAGTTGGGGATAACCAACTAAGAGGTTAATATAATTCATGCTGCACAGTGCAGAACAGCAGTTTAAAAATAGTATTTCCTTTCCTGTGTAAAAGGGTATGTACTAAGCACTTCCAAGAAGTGAATTCAAGTAGTCACAGAATAGCATCATGAGCTGAAACAAGTTCTCTTTTTTTCCATTCAAATATAACTTCCAATAAAACAAACAAGACAAACAACAATGCTATAGAAAAAGAAAAAAAATACTTTAAATGTATTTCTATTGAATCTGTAACTACTTTGTCAAGGTAAAAGGTGACTGTTTATTTCATCATCCTGAAATGGTGTATGTGTCACTGAACTAAAACATGGCACACTTCTTCCATCTGTAAGAGTCTGTAAGAAAAGACTCCTTTTTTGTTTACTCTCATGATACTTGATTTAATCCAAATGTATGTATACATTGGATGTACACATATTAAAAATATTTTAGTAATTTGTTTCAGTATTTGAAAGTATTCATTATCTAATCTCTATCTCAAATATTCATTCATCTAAACCTAGAGTTTACTTTAATGATAATGTAGTGCTATTTAAAAGATGAACAGGTTCATCACGGTATCAATTAGTTAATGTTTCCATTTCTGTTCTCAGTAAAAACTAGGTGCAATTATGATTACATAGTATCTGTGAACTCCAGCTACTTAACAGTGAAGCAAATGAAGGGTTATTTTCTAAATGCTTATCATTGCTGGGCATTGCTGGTAGGCCATTTAAGTTGTTATAAACATTACCCTCCTTCCCCCAATGATGTTATAAATGCAAACTATTTGGTAGCTAGTTTGGCGGTCTCAATAAACTAAAATATTTCAGAATGCTTTAAAGCACTCACTAAACTTCAAGCCAACCAGAACATGCCTTCAACCACTGTCTCTGAAGGAGGATTTACTGTTGGTCATAGACTGTTCTGTGGAAAACCTCCTTAAAAAAAAAAAAGCAAAAGAAAGCAAGATCAAATTAGAAACTTATCTACAATCAGGAAACCTGTGGCTGAGCTGAGAACGAAGATATTATTTTAGGGAGCCTTTTTGAAACTCAGTCACCAATCTATCCCTATGCATAAGTCTCATGCGATGGTTAGGGTAAAGATGGAGAACACCTGTATACTGCAGACACTTCAGTCTCTCGACTGACACTCTCACCTACTCTTTGAATTGATGTTGATAACGCAGGCTGTATAGATCCCTCAGGGATGCAACAAATGAGGACTCTTTCATGGAGGAGCAGGTGTCAATAGTGACAATCATTTCAGTGCAATCGCACTAGCTGTACCATGTTTTTATGGTTAAACAGAATTTTATCATTGACCGTATCAAATACATAGGAAAATCCAGCTGGGTTAATGTTAATGCAATGCAATATAAATGCCCAGCAATGCAAAAAAGACTAAATCCAACAAAGAGAAATATCAGATTATTCTCACCATTCCAAACAACCTGCTCAGTAAGCAATATTTCAGAGTAAAACATTGTTCTTTGCTTCAAAAGAAGACAGTTCACTGTTACTAAAATAGCAAAATTCAGGGAAGCTAAAGAGGTAATTCACACTCTGAACAATTTTTGCAGATGCCTGGAGATATATATGCATTTTCTTATTCTAAGACAAGGTTAACATCTTGCAGTTGTTACTTGTGTCCACTCAGTTTTCCACATACGGCAAATTTCCTGTTTGTCCTTGTCTCGAGTAAGAAGCCATACACATTCATGGGAATAAGTATTTTGAGTCAATCACGTGAAAAGCTGTCATTAACCAACAATCATATCAATTCCACTGTCATTCTGTACCACTGCTTTGGGATGGAATTGACTGGTCTACAAGGAAGACCTGTAATTTAGAAAGGGCCAAAGACTTTATTGGCTGATCACTGTTTTTCCTTGCATATATACAGGAAGGGTAAGGAAACACTAAATTTAATATTCAACCTGCCTTTAAAAAGATCTTCATCCAAGTGAATGATAAGTGGGTTCTAGGTTTAACTAGCTGGATGTCACAGGTCAAAAAAGAATGTGGAAAAAACAAGCTGCTTCTCACAGATGATCAAGCTGAATAAGGCCACTTTTGCAAACAGATGCAAAAGTTAAAAAAAAAAAAAAAAGATAGTCTTGAAAGTACTATGCTTTAAAAGGCTGCCTTTTCCCTTAGAACAGAAACCGGACAACTCCCCTAACTCTGTACAGTAAAGTCTAGATATTTCATTGTTCTATACATGTGAAAATAAAGAACTGAGGAGCTCATCAAAGTAAATATCGGCTTAGGATTCTACATTACAGTGTAATTTGGTACCTTATCCATTAAAGGTATGGATAATAGAATCCTCCATAATATTATAAAAAATAATTTTGAACTAAAAAATTCGTATTAAAAGACAGTTCCACTATGAACCACACGTAATCTTACCTGTGTATGTTATCTTGACCAGAAGGGACTATGCCCAGGTTTGCTGCCTTCACTACTCTCTCAACTATTACAAGTCTAGTAGAGTTCTGCGGAGCAACAGCTATCACAGCAGATGTCTCATTCATTCCTGTCAGCATCCCTGAAACATGTAAGTATTTCATTATGAATACCTTAAGATTTACTCACTTACTAAACATAACAACCCAAATAAAGGACTTCTAAACAAAAAGCCACATTTGCATAAAAGTTAAATCATTCATTGAGAAAAAGATTTCTAAAAAATTACATAATTACACTAGTTTAATGTATTACTTGCAATGTCCTACTATTAGAAACAATTTACTAATAACTGAACAATGATATGTGTGATATCAATGCAACTGTGAAACCAAGATAGTTCTTTTTCACACAAAGCGTAACTTGAAGAAGAATGTAAACACAGAAAGGAAATACTATGTAAGACTGATTTGGAAAAATCCAGTTTAAGTAAGAACATATAAAAGGCATCATCTAATATTTCAATTATAAGACCACTGCATTTAATTATAATTTCATATCTAATTGCTAAAAGTAATCTTGAAATTCAGATAGTAGTCACTGGTTCAATTTAGTTCATGAAGTCACATTAGAAACGGGGAAATTCAGTTAGTATCCATCTCTCTAAAATGTCATGATAAACTATTTGATTAAAATAATTTGAGTATCACGATGAAAGGGAACAGAAATGTCAAGATTATATCCAAACACGTGACAAAAAAAGTGAAGGAGGAAATGTTATTCAAGGTAATTTTAACAAAAAAATCCCACTTTTCTCTCCTATGAATTTCCATTGTTCACTGCCAGAGACTCGTGTTGATTAAAACCCAGCAGTAGCTGTAACACTTCAAAATTGCATGTACTTTTACACTATGTTCAGAAGCTGAAAAGGCAGACAAACAACGGAGTGCAGTGCTTTAGGCAGAAATACGAAGAATCTGAAATCCACAGTAAGGCTAACCATGAAAACAATGCAAAAGTCTCTAAGGGCTAATATTTTAGGACTGCACATACAGTTCTACCCCAGAACAAATGGCACTAAGATGCTTAATAGAGCAATTAAAAAAAGAATCCAACATTTTAATGCACTAGAATGTGCATTAGCTGCTGTCACAAAATAAGAAATATCAAAGTAAAACTGGAATGGCTCATAAGTAAATAATAGGGTATTTTTGAACATGATCTGCTCTTGAAGAGAACAAAAATAAGCACACAACTTCTATAAAAATCAGCTTTATCTTGGGAATAGAACATTCTGTTTCAAATTGTTTAACTTCACTATTAGGCAAAAGCTTTAAAAACTACATATGCAGACTAAAACTGCTTTTAAGCAGAGCACAGGGACTGACATAACACTGCTGAGAGATGTGTGTACTCATTTAGGATTTAAACCTTCTCCATTAAGCTCTATTGAAGAGCAAATGCTGAATAAATGAATGCAACTATGTTTATGTTAAAAGCCTGTTTCCCGCAGCATGTAATTAAAGGAAATGTTGTACAAAGCCAGTACTTTTGTCAAGCTCCTGTAAATGGAAAGATGGATAGCACTCAGAGAAGTGAATGCATTGCTTCATATTTAACCTTAACACTCTTGTCATTAATGGTTTGTCTAACTTGTTCTATAAAAGACAAGGTACTGCTCCATTGAAGTAAAATTAAAAAAATCAACTAAACCATGCTTTTCAGAACAGAAGATTCATTATCGTCGACTAATGTATTGGCATAAAGCAAAGTAACATCCTATCAAGTAAGGCACACATTCAATCTGCCTTTTCACCCCCCTTTATTTTTAACTCATGCTGTTTTATTGTTATAGGCAATTTGTACCACTCAGCATGACAGTGTAAACTGAATCAAGATTAATTTACATGCAAAAGAACACTTAGGAGAGCAGCATGGTAAGCAAATGTATTGTCTCGATTGCTGAGGTGGAAAAGAACCTGGAAAGAAAAAAGGGTGCTCTAATTAAGGGGCATCAAATATGATTGCTCGTGGTAGTCAAGGGCCAGAAAATAGTAAATGTCCAACCATTTAAAGAATTAGCATCTTGCTTGTTAGGAAGACAATTTGGATATATAAATCTTAATAAAATTAGGTAAACAATTTGTTTACTTAACCAATGTGTTTGGTTTTTTGTTTGGATTTTTAAAAAAATGGGAATCAGGTGTACACTTTTAAAAAAATGCGATAGAATTATTTAAAAACATGTCTGTAGGGGAGAAAAAAAAAGAGACGTATTTATAATTAAAGTAGTTTTAACTGGCGATTTTAAAAACACCATCGTAAAAATTTATTATATATGATTAATGCCCAGTTATAACAAATGCATGCCACCTTTAATATTGCTTGAAACATGAGAATCTAAGAAAACTCTAGTCAGAGCACAGAACAGCAATTAATCTGGGTTAACTAAGTGATACAATGAAATAACTGTACACATTTTTAATAATAAAAGGAAATTAAATTGGAAAAATTACACTAGCAGGTAACATGGTATGTTAGCTACCAGACTAGTCCTGTTTTTAAATGAGGCAAAAGGAGCTTTGCTACTGATTATTAAAAGCAGCAGACAAGTAAAAATCCGGATACAGAGGTCCCACTCATGCAGAATTCTTGCTGCAGAAATGGGACTTTGCATGGGGATGTGAAAACAGAGTATAAAATCCTCAGGCCTGAAGATAAGTAAAAATATTCAACCAGAAAGCTAAAGAGTAGTTTGGCAATACCATTTTTATCCACTGCTTCCAAATTGTCAATCACATCAGCTGCAGTTCAGCTGCTGCCCCGGGGAATTCCCTCACCAGAGGATTCCCCAGCTCCGGAGGGAAAGGAAGGGAAGGGAGGACAGTGTAGCAAGGCTAAGCGTATCATGTGCAGCATGTGGATAAAACCAGATTTCGAGGTTTTGCTGCTACCACTGGATAACATGAATATTCAATAACCTGTCTGTTTCCCTCTCCTTATGCCTTCAGGAAGAAAATGGACATACACAAATGTAACAGACAATGCAAAACAGCAGAGTGTAATTGAGTAAAGATGTGTAGCAATGAATTGTCATCTACATAGCAGTATAATACCAGCTATTTCCTCTTTAGCATTCTTATGATGTTACACATGCAATTTAGATGTAAAAATCCTTAAAACCCATACATATTCTCATTCTCCCCCAATATAATCTTGCATTTCTAATATTCCCCTCACTCCTTCACTATTTTTTACCTATTTGTTTTGGTTGCAAATAAAATAAGGCATCTCCAGGTACAAGACTTGAAACATCTTATGTACAAAAACAAAAAAAAGGAAAAAGAAAAATCATGACAAGTGAAAAACAAGCTATATAAATCAGATTCATTTGGAGAATACAGACAAATCGAAGTTAAACACAAAATAGAATAATATATACCAACTTCTAAATTGCACTGCATTTATTATTGTAATTTGGATTTTTCATTTAGCAAGATCAAATAGTAATTCTCCCCAAATGCTAGCTGCTCCTGCATCTTTGTAATAAATACTTATGTAAAATTTAGAGCTGAGACCTCTATTACCATGAATATTCTGTAACAGCTGATATGTATAAGAAAAAATATGCAATAGAAAAGGTTTTTAAACCTGTGGTAAATTTGCCGGCATCAAGTCCTGCATCAAAGAATGAATTCAGGAAGACAGAGAGCGCAATACAGAAATGCCAAGAGACCTTCATGGATTTACAAATACTTCATATAAACAAATTTTCAAATAGCTTTATTCAGAGTAGCCTTTCTGCTCTATTAAACATAGCAAACAGCTGCCAGATTTATTCAGACAAATAATCAACAACCATAGAAGTAAAATGGCAGAAGAAAAAGGAATTTTGGCAACAACTCCACAGAGGACTACAGCTATTCTCCAAGTACACTTCTATGTGCTCGTGGTTCTGTATGGCCAGTCAGGAGGAAAAAAAGCCCTCAGTCACAGTAAAACATACAAAAACTATCAAAATATCACAAAGCAAGCAAATATAAAAACGGGGCGGGGGGGGGGGAAAGAAGCACAGTAACCTGCCTTCCCTTCAGTACAACCTCAGCTACAATTTTTAGAAGGGAACGGGTTGAAATAAATGTGCCACAGCCTCATTCAATCACTCACCTTGGTTTGCTGAGCAGGTATAAAGCAGAGAGGCAGGCTTTAGCCAGCAAAGGGTAAGAACAGCAAATAAGTGTCAATTGGTTAAGAAAACAAAGCACAATCCTAACTTCTCACTGCAGCCATAAGATTAACTGAAAATGATCTAAGCAATATTTAATCTACTTACTTAATCATCCAAAAATACAAAAGCAAGAAATGCTCAAAAGCAATAATTAATAATACACAGCATTACTCATTGGTGTTCTTGACTGCTTGATGGATATACCGAGTTTCTGAGCCTTACACTGGAATGAGACAGGATCCCATGGGTATATATTCTCATCTCAATGTGAAGAGATTTACACATGTAAATCCCCATACATTGAGATAGATGAGTAAATACTATTATATTTGAATGCATCAAATATGTAATACGTTATATTTTAAGATATCCAGCAATCATATCCAAATTAAGGGGATGGACTGTCCCATTTAACACATGGTTAAAGCTAGGCACAATTTGCCCTAATTATTTTGTATAAAATATTCAAGTCACTAAAAGCTTGGATGGAGGTTTGTGTTTGGACCAGCATCAAAGACTTAACATTCTTTAAAAGATGCAAGATTAGAAGAATGCAAAAGTATATAAAAGATGTCACCTTTCTAAAAGGTGACAATTTTTTTGTATTAAGTGTGTGAAAGGAGAAAGATTAAAAGAATCTTCAAAGAAACTGGGGAAAAAGGTACACTAACAGTATTTAAAAGTAGTGTTGGAATAGAGACTAGTAAAGACAGATACTCTATCAATGTGTACTTGGTTTCCTTGAGCTGAGGTTTCAACTTTCTGCTTTACTGCTAGTAGAAAAGACATTCACATGATAGGAAGCCGAAACTCTGAGCCAAACGACATTTTCAGGTTAAAGGGTGGGCTTTGTGCTTTTTAAGGCACACTGAAAGGCTGTCAAGTTCCACTGCACATCCTTTTTAAGGTACCTTAAAATTAATACGAGACTGAATGCTAACAGACTAACACAAACAGCTACACTGGAAGCACTTGCTCTGTGCTCAGAAATTGAAAGGCACACAGTCCTCATCCAAACACATTTATTTGAAGCTGCTGAAATATTTCTCACCTTGCTCCTTCTTAAAGTCTTTCTCTGACATAGTGACAGGCAAAAGCAGTTCTCCAACGGGGGCTGAATGTTAACACTGAAATGATCATCCTTTGTGCTGGGAAAAGAGAAATTACAGAGATTCAACCAAGTGCTTCAACACAGATTAATAAATACGTATCGGTTCCAAATTTACTACGAAATCTATAAACAAAGTAAGACCTACCTTCATGATTTCTACCTTGTTAATCCAAAAGCCTGCTATTTTCTTACATCAGTAATGGCCGATCCATTTTCTCCAGTACAAATGCAATTATTAATACAGTATGAATGCTCTTGTATTTGTGAGGATGTAACTTTTACTCATATTAATGTTTATTTGTAAGGCTGACATCATACTCAAGCTAAACGCTGGCAAAGGAAAATCTAATATGCATCCTACAGTTTCTTTAAAAGAAATGTTATTTACAGATTCTGTCATCAGCAACCACTGTCCCAGAAACAGGGCTAAACATAAGAAATGTATTATTTTAGACAAAAAGGATTATTACTGTCTCCTCAAAAAAAACAACCCCAAAAATTTGGGATTAAAAAGAAGTATCCTTAGTAAGTTCACTTTTGCAACATATTGTATATTTAAACAAAACCACACAGCATACTGGTTGATGTTAAAACACACTGGAAAAATCACATAATTTGAGGCAGTTTTTGTAATAACAGAGAGTCAAAAAGATTACTATCAGTAATAACTAACTAGTAACAAATGCACAAATTCCTCCTTAAGAACTAAATACCATACAGTGAACTTATTATCCCTAACTATTCAATGGTCTGAGTTTCCAACTATCTTGTCTCGGTGTTTTCCCAGTCTACTGGTCATACTCAAGGTATGTCCTCTCTGCTATGTTTGACTAACTATAGTGTAAGGGATCTGGGTAGTAATTCAGGATCTGTACACTCAGTCAAAATCTTTGTTAATGCTTTGATGCATGACAAAGTTTTAGAAAATAACTTTTTTTTTCCCCTGATGCACCAAATAGTCAATACATATTGGTTGCTGATTTGCATAATAACACAATCATTTGAATGGAAAATAGTTTTCATCACTTAATATCCATAGTATTTAAATTCACCTCAAACTTTTGTTACTGATTTTTTGTAACTGCCATGTCAACATTCTGAAATAATACAGACTGATGGAAAAAACAGCACAAGATCAGTAATGTCGAAAGCGTATGTGTCTCCCTCCTAAAGATGCAAGATAAATCACCTGAAAAAGGGAAGCATTTTATGGTCCCATTACTAAAACTTTTAATCCTTACCATAACTACCCAATTTCACCAGCAAATGCTTAAGAAAAAGTACATTATTGCTTTCTGACTTTTGAAGTGTTATAATTATGCTTATGAATGTCATCTCAAGTATGGGGTTTTCAAATAAAATTCACCATTAATGCTAACTTTGTTGAATATTATTATTTAGTAAATATACAATGAAACAATCCCTTCAACCTGGTTGGTATTTACAAAGAACCATTTATGAAATACTGCTTTTAAAAATTTGCTTATCTTACAAATTCTCACTTTTCCTATACTACTCTAAAAACTATCCAACTCTTGAATCATTAGCACACTAAAAGAATAGGGATTGTTTGGCTGGCTGGCCAGATCGAGTGCACTGTAAATTAAGAAAGTAGTATTTATTTCTTTAATTTTTCCTTTGGAAACTTATCAAAAACTCAACCAGGGTAAGAACTTAAGGATGGATCTTTTAATCAACTGCCTCATAACTTTTTGCTGTTCATATGTACTACCTGAACTATATAACAAAAGATTTCAACAATACCTTTATTGGTACTGTTCAACTTTTCATTCAACCAATGTTATTTTTCATATTTAAGTAAGATGTGCACTATATAATTCAATATAAAACAGATTTGTTTACAATGATTCATGGCCTCCATTCACTGGACATGCCATTTATACATAAACTCAACATATAATGTCAATTATTAGATTGCTTTGAAATATTTACAACCACCTTTTCACAACAAAAGCGTGAGCATAGGATTTTATATGGCCATGAGCGGACCACTTGACACCTCTGCTGTTCACAAACATTCCACTTCCCTTTCCCCATGTGCTTAAAAAGCTATTAGATACTCTTTGATAAACCATGAACTCTTCATAGTCTGCAAGTAGAAATTCTGATTGCTAGTTGGTTTTCAAAACCACTTTATTCTTAATTTCACTTTAGCCAGCATCTGGTTTACTTTGCATTACTTTAATTTCAGTGTACTTCACTAAATTTGTTTTCCAGGCAGAGAAAATCATCCTTCCTTTTATCACTCTATCACACACTTCCCAGCCTAAATATACAGCTTTGTTTATTGATCTGCATCTCTTTCATCTTTTCATTAGAGATCTGGTAATATCTAATTTAACAAAAGTAGTTTCATAGTTCCTTAGAACCACCCACAGAAAAATTCAAGTCAGAAGGGGCAACTAGTCCCAGTCCCTTGCTCAACCCATGTCTACCGTAGTTCACATCGCAGAGGGCCTTGTCCATTTGAGCTTTGAGTATCTCCAAAGATGAAGATTTCATCAGCCATCTAATGGATAAGTTTAATAATAAAACTGTGCTTTGCAGTACAACTATGTAATTCCCTCAATACATACTAAGCAAAATTCCAGTGTATTTAACTTATTTATACTTTAAATACTATGATTAGTATAAGTTATGTAAAAAAAAAAACCCTGCAGGAGTGGTATGAAGCGTCAAGGTTAGCATTTAAGAATCTAGCAGACAATTGGTTCAAGCATCTCTAAGGTCATGTTGCTCTAATTGTTGACTGGAGGATCAAGCTTCTCAGCCCAGTTTCTAACTTGTTTTAGATTTCAAAAATTAAAGACTGTATTTTCTGCTATTAGCGAGTACAACAGACAACTTACATCCTTAGTGAAATATGTATGCTTCATGAGAGGTCAGCAGAAGGAAACTCTCTAAGTATCAAACAAATAGGGATGTCCAAGAACAGTACCTCATCACTAGTTTGCAAAATCTGTTTTGTATTTAATTCCAAACTTAGGGGCAAGTACTCAACATCATTACTCTTACTGTTGCCTTATTAAATGTTTAACTGTACATACTGTATTTTTAAAAGACTTACATCACTTCAATGATGCAATTCCCAAGATCACATGAACTCATCTTATGATGTACTCAACTAAGATGAACAAATAAGAGGTGATAATGCTCCCAATAGGAACATGGGAAGACGTGCTATCTCTGTCACAAATGATACTGCAAGACTAACAATCAATCCTTTAGAAGTGCACAGTTTTAACTCTTCTTCAGATGGCTACAACTACCATCTGGCTCTGGCTAGCACCTGTCATTTGAAACTAGTGTTCATTTTCCTTCCTTCCTCTCACTTCCATCAATTTTTTTCAAAGGATTGGTTCCAAAGGGCTCCTGGGAAAGAAGTTCTCTGCCATAACAAAAGACTTTAGGACAATCATCGCAATATCTTTAAAACTAACACAAATTATATTATCGCTTGTAAATGATTTATCATAAGACTCCACGATGATTGTCTTTAAAGTCTTAATTTTCAAAGCTTAAAAAAAAGATACTAGTTTACTAAGACTCTGGGGAATGTTCTTCCTATTACCACTTTTTGTTTCACTCCTAGTAGCTGCTTGACCCAGAATCCATCTATTCAAAACCAGCTCACTATTTTTGTCTTGTATTCAAAAAATCTCCACAGATGATGAAAAAAGAACAGAAGAGTAAGATCAGCTCCCTACACTGCTGTAAAACATGGAATGGAGAAGTATAGGAGACTTTGTAGGTTTGCTGGAGAAGAAAAGACAGCACCCTGCTATTACAAGAAAGAAACCCACAGTAACAGAAGAAATGAAATTAGTTGTTCATGCCCAGCCTTGCTTTCTCCAGGTCAGTTATTTATCTCGATATATTTGCTATCTGGAACTGGGCCAACTGACTACTTTAGACTAATGAAGTAAAGAGTACCAGATTGCTTGTCTTAATATCCAACATCTGTAAACAACTTAGTGATTTGCTGACAACACACTAGGGAAGGAAACAGCAAGACACAAGTGAAAATACCAGTGACAGTGATGTTAAGACAATCCTGCGTCTCTAACATAAGCTTTTAGTATATTCCATAATATATTCTACAACATACATTCCATAACATTTTCTACTACATAATTTCAACCAGGTGCTTTTGTGCAAGTACGTACACCTGAATGGAAGCTTGCACTCAGTACAAATACTGACTGCTACTCAACTGATCTCCTTCATTTATTTCTCTTTGCAGGTAGAAGTTCTGCTTGGGAAGATTACTATATCAATGCAGAGAGTGAAGTAAGAGAATTTCATGTTGTAAAAAAAAAATCTCTGCCTTCGAAAACAGAATTTAGAGCAAAAGCTGTTACAGTATGTAGGACGTGCAGACAGCATATTGAACAGCATTTTCAAATCTCATTCATGGAATTTATTTTAGAAAATGCTGTATTCTTCCTGCTACACCAACCTCCTCTGGATTAATCAGCAAGATGCTCTCTTTATACAGACCAGAGCAGATGAGGTGAATGCCAGGTTTCTTTTCTATCGCTCTAACAACATTAAAAGAGTATGTATGTCAAGGAACAGGCTGCCCTGTTCCAGAAGTGCTTGAGTCATCATCTCTGGAGGTATTTAAAAAACATGTAGATGTGGGGGACATGATTTAGTGGTGGACTTGGCAGTGCTAGGCTAACAGTTGGACTTAAAGGTCTTCTCCAATCTAAACGATTCTGTGATTTTATGTACAGGCTCCCAGCTCTTCTAGTAACACTGGGATACAGGAAATGCTGATATAAGGTAACCAGTGCATGCTTGTAAAAATCTGTCACACGTCACACTATTTTCCCATAAGCTCATTATTCTGAGCAAGAATGGAAGGCATGCAAGTTATTGCTTTCATTCCATTTCTTTCTTCTCTGGAGCTCGGACTGTACTCTGCACCTAAACCTGGAGAAAACTAGGGGAAGAGATGCATGACATGGACAAGTTCTTTATGCCAAATTGTTTCAAAAAGAACTACACAACATCCTTATATTTAAGAACAGGGAAAAGAAAGCAGGGTCTCTTTAATTGTATCTTCAAAGCTGTGGTTCTTTCACGGCTTTAGGCAGAGCTAAGAGAATTTGGAAAGAGGGGATGAAAATAATAGGGAAGAAGAAGAAAGGACAGGCTTCCTTCTCCAGCTCTCCATGTTGCAAAGAAGACACCTCCTCTTCACATTTAGTCACTTGCCTACAAGAAGCTAGAGATTTGCCAACTGGATTTTACAAATGCAGACAGGAATCCAAAACTCTAAATACATGTACACAAAGCAGGGTAAGGGCATATATATGTTGTAACCCGGTGTCTGTAACATTCCTTGCTTTTTTTCTCTAGTGATACAAATGTCTTCACTCCAAGGATCCAAGGCCGAAATTCTGATGTGGTAGAACTCCCAAATCTTTGCCCAGACATTTAAGGAAACTGGTAATCTGTGAGAAGTATCTGAGAATATCTGCAAAGTAAAGGTATGCAAGATAATAAAGACAAAATAAGAGACAGTAGTAGGATTGTTAAGATGGTGATCACTAGGAGCTCAAGGATTCAAAGGAAAACATGCTGAGGTGGAAATACATAAAAACTGACAAGGGAAAAGAATATTCCACTGTGAGTAAAATACTGAAGACAGTCTGATCACTGAAGCCTTGCAAAGGCTGAGGTCTCTTAATGGGGTGGTGAATATAGTAATGCTCACCTAGGATTCAACAAGCAGCAGGCTACTTTGCATATGAGTTGGTCAATAACAAATTCCTTCCAAGCTGTGTATATACTGCTTGCAGAATCCAAACAAAGCAATGCAAAAAGAAACAGCAACACAAAAATCTTGAATGACTAAGTTCCTCCATTTATTCCTCTTTAACTTTCTGCTTGAGAGGCATTATTGTGCAGAACACCAGTGTGGCTGAAGTAGCATGCCTCTGCAAGGAGACGGCACAAGAAAAATAGCACTGAAGAGATGTTGTCCTTACAGGTACATAATGTGAGCATCTTAGTACACCTACTAAACAAATGCATTTGGCACAGTTTTCAAGTTACGGCATTTCACCTCTTTTTAATTAGATGTGAGATCCTGGTAAGCTTTGCTTAATAAAAGGGGTTATTTATGAGGGAAGTCTTTCAAAGCTCAGCCCTTCAAACCTACAATGCAGTTTCTCCTTCGCTGTCCTTGATTGTATCACAGATTCAGAGAGAAAGAGATCTGAATATTTTATTACTCATGTTAGGTTTTTTCTTAATACAGTTTGTATTTATTGACCCTCTAGTACAACAGCACATCCCCAAGCAGGAAGGTAGTGTTTGCTATGCAAAACACACAGTCCATGATTGGCATCTAAGACCAATTGATCTACCCATTACCACTATCTCTCTACCCCCACAAGCTTTACTACAAAGTTATTGATTTAAACACTGCCGATCGGTTTCCATTTTCTGATTTTGGGCAGGCCAATTAAGAAAGTGAGTAATTGTGATTACACTGCTTCAGGATCAATTACATTTGATGCAAGACAAAGTGCTCCTCCTAGAACAACGTAAAGAAAATTATTATGATCAGGAACACTTCACTGCTGAACCATGCTTCTAACAAAAATGCAAAATAACTGACAATGACTTTCAAAAAGATGTGCTATCAGGAAATACAAGAATATTGACACCTTTGTGTGTGCAGTATTTCCAATACATTTTGACAAACTTCTACCAGTCATTCTTCCTTTTGCATGTGACAGGTGAAAAAGGCTGTAGCTGAGTTCTCCGACACATTGTCCCTCAGAACATCACACTGCATAATTTTTTGTTCAATGATATTGAACATCAGTAGAATTTTGAACAATACATGTTGTAACAGTAAAATAGCAAATTTAATGCTAAGAACATTTTACTTATTTTTATACTATTTTCTAAGCACTAGTGTCAAAGAGACAAGGCCTTATCAATTAGCAAAGGAACAAAGTAAGCAATTCCTATTCTTAATTTAATTTTAAACTTAGCTTGAGCTTTGTCATTGGACTCACATTGTCCAAATCATTAAAATGAATACACCACTGAGGTCTGAGGCAAATCTATATACAGTGATGTTACTCATAGTCTGGTCGGTGTTCAGGAATATTGATCTGTCTTGTTTGTCTAATAGGAAAATAATAAACAATTACTAGGCAATGTTGGAGAAAGTAATCAGTTTTTATATATCACTAATACAGCAGACCTCCCAAAACATAAAAGTGATGATCTGCATAAAATCAATGTGTTATGCTACATTGCTTATCCTCATCACTACTAAGATTCTTAGCAATAAATGGTGTAAGTTTGGAATCAAATCATTTAGTATACTGAGAATATAGAAAGAAAACTACATGTTCTATTTAAAGAAAAATATTTCTGCTGAATAAACTGAGCATATTTTATTTAAAAACACTCAAACAAAACCTATTTTGGGAAAGAGAGCCTATCATTATGAAGCAGTTAAGAAATTACATTGCCTAGAAGGGAACTTCCCTTCCCAAACAAACCTAGCATCAGGCAACAGTCCAAAGCTGTTTCCAAATTCCAGCAAACAGCCTACAGACCAGGTACAACAACGTGATGCACATAAGCTACAAGGTGCAGACATCTTGCTGGAGGTATCTTTAAAATGACTATGCATGACCATCCATTATACAGGAAAACGTAGGAGCAGTTGGGGGAAAAAAGTCAATAGTAAAACGGACCTGCCCCAAGAACAAATTTTATTTAGAAGTGTCTCTTTTGGAGTCACTTGGACACATATCTGTTAAGACTTTCCTGCTATCATTAATAATTTCTAAGTTGTACAAGCCATGCTTTTAGTAGTAGTACATTAAAATGTCTACAGTACAGAACTTTCCCAAAGAGCTTTCCCTCAACTGGAATACAGCAATGTGAACATCTATTCAATACCCTTTTTTTTGTGCAGCAAATAGAAAGTAGTGCTTCTTCCAACAAAATATGCCAAAATCCAGTATTTCAGAACATGTAAAAAACCAAAAGAATCATGCAGATCTGTTCAGTGCCTTTGCACAGTTTCAAAGACTATGTAATCCTATTCAGGCGCTGCCCCATCCGTTGATTCCTGATGTTTAGACACTACTACTAAATTTTCCCTGGTTTCAAATAGCAGACTTCTCCCTGGGTGAACAGGTTCCCTACTAGCCTAGAATGCAACCAGAACTCATACAAAGGAGGATCTTGAAAGTGCCAATAATGAGTATAAAAAGCATAAATCAAGTATATAAGACAAAATCTAGTTGGTCTGCCAGTTACTTGTCTTCATTCTCTCACTGATCGTCTAAAAGAATCCACAGCATAAGGAATAAGCTTCTTAGGCCAGCAAATTTTGGGGTTGGTTTCACGCAGTCATGTTACATAGATCACAAACAGCCATAATAAGCACTCGAGGTGGTAAAATTGCTCACACTATGTGCTTTTTTGATTTGCGATTTCTTATAAGGAAGAACACACACAAAACGCTCCAGCAAACTAGTCAGACCTGACTGCTTCCTTCAAGGTGGTATTATTAAGAAGAATCCCATGAAGAGGGGGAAAAAATAAAAATGAAGCTCAGGAACAGAGAGGCAATTCTAAATTGGAAGAGGAGTTAAGTGCGTCTACTTGGTATCATTTACACCACAGGAAAAACAGAAGCTACCAAACACAACTCAGTTTTTGAGCTTCTACATGTGATTTCAAACCTAGCTTAACACTGGATCTATGTTTTAGAAGAAAGACCACCAAAGAAAAATGGTAATTCATGCAATAGTAAAATGAAACACTAATTATGTTTTATTTCTCTAAAAACTTGGGTGTACATGATACTGTGAACTGTTGTTCAATTTTTAATATATTTAATAAACAGCAAGTCTGACTGCTAAGTGAACTTGCAATACACACTACTTTTGCCTTTGAGAGCAAAAAGTTACCCTCCCCCTCTCCAACAACTCACCATAACTGGAAACTGGCTGTCTGAGTAGAATCACAGAAGTCGATACCCATTGAAACGGTAATGGATCCTGCAGGCTCGAGGCACTCTACATGAAAACATTTTGAATGGGTCAAGTACACATGCAAAGCAACAGAAGACCCCAGATGCAAACCCCCAAACCTCTATTAAAAAAAGAAAAGCCCCACAAAAACCAGCCAACACTTGCAGTTTTATTTCAAGTAAGTAACACCCAAATGTCACACTTGCATGTTGAAGTGTCTTGCATTCCCCCTCCCCACAATCAGCCTACATGAAATGTTGCCATTTCAATTTTACAACCCTGCCATCAACAAAATAATGAAAAGGAAAATTATTTACAGAAAAAAAATATCGAAGTTACATCCTTTCACTTGTGTACAGACCGAGCACCAGACTTCTGTGGAAAATCAAAAGCTAGTAAGAAGAACAGCGCAAACTGATTTCTACATAAAGTGACAATATAGAAAATTTGCATTCAAGCAAGAGCAGCAACATTTTTGGAAGAAATGACAAATGATGTAGAGGTTATTTTCTGCAGAAGGAACCAGCAGCTTCACAGGACAGATACTACAGTAATGTCTTTCTTTGGGAAATAAATACTTTAGAGGGTAGGATGGTTGAGAAGGTAGGTATGAAATTGAGACACTTCTGTTCCTTCCAATTATACCACACAATGTCCTAAAACAAAGAACTGCTGAGAAAAGCAAGCAGTCTGTGTGCACAGGTACTACCCTTGAATAAAAGATGCTATGACCTGTGTTCTTCTCTCTCTGGTCTTCTAATATTTTCCACTAACATAAATTTTGAAAAAAAAGCCTGATCAAGAAGATAGAAAGTAAACCAATTTAGACTAGGACTGGCTTACAGCATCGCTTTCTACCTATTCTAGGGAAGCCATACTTTGTGGAAGTGTAATAGATAGAAACTAGACTAAAACATAATTCCACTCCACTGCCAAAAGCGCCTAAGGGAAACAAGAAAATTCTGAGCCACCGAACTAAATATTACATCTAAAAATGTTTGTTAAGCTTGGAAAGAAAATAACTATGAATATGTAAATCAAAAACTCATTTTTGATTGAAGCCTGTTATAGCCATTCTGGACTAGGGCTGTAAAAGAATGGAAGCTTGTGGAGAGACAGAAAAAAAATGTTCATATCAAATGGAATTAATATAATTGAGTTTTTGAACAAGTAGGCAAACTTTCAGTCAAGGAAATTCTGATCTAAGGAGTTAGCTAAAGGGGAAAGCGTAATTAATTTTTTTTTTAAATTAGATTAACTAGGAAAAGATAGTTGCACAAGACATATGTATATGTGTGTATATATAAATATACGTGTGTAATTATGACTATGCAAAACCACTTTTCTATATCTGAAATTTTGCAAAGGATTAAGATTCTGTATTTTTGAAGACAGGACACAGATTACCTATTGGATTAAATTCATGCATCCTCATGCCTGGAGGCAATTTCTTCTCCCTGATGTGAATATTCTCTATCTTCTGATCAGTTGTGTTTGTTACTGTCACTTGCACAGATACCATACGATCACCAAAAATGCCAGGCTGTCTTGAGAAGCGATAATTAGCCGCTAATCCTTTTCCACTCATTCGATGAAGCAGTTCATGTGTTTGTGTTGGCACAGGCACTTGGGTAGTGACCTGTTAAGTACAAAACAACAGTTGGTGAAGGGTGTAAGAGAAGAACAGATAAAATAACAATTAAGTATTGCACTTTTCACTCAGCTAGACGTCTTCTTTCTAGGCAGGATTTTAGCGAGCTAGAAACATGTAAGGACATATACAAACCCACAAACAAACTGCAGTAACAGATGTCAGACAACAGTGCCAAAAAATAATGGTTTTGGTGCTGAGAAACACCGGCTTTATTTCATTTGCCTCAATTCCCATTATAAATCGGTTTTCAATATTTTAACTCTACAGTTACCCATTAAATGATCAGAGGCTATTTAAGAGTTACAGTTAAAATAATTACGTTGTTTCTAGCAAGAAGCATTTCTCTATTCTATGCATCAGAACTCAAGGGTGATCCCAAGCACCATGAAAGTAAGAGATTATCTTCTCCTTTTCTTGTCATGCAACAAAAACTTTTTGGCAATGTTTTGGAAATGCACCAGTCAACTGCACTAGCCAAACAGTTGTATAACGCAGAAGGACGTTGCCACTTTTTTTAATAGTCTTGCTGTCACACACAGTCAGAGAAATCCCAAGGATATTTGGGTCCATTCTATCCTGAAGCATGAAAGAAAGACATTGAGTGTGCAAACTCCCAGAAGGTACCGCTGATAAGAAAATCTGTAATCATGAGCTCGAAAGTGTAAGGAATATGCAGAAAACTACAGACAAG
>BSDF01000005.1:29128105-29130605 GCA_027925045.1 Hypotaenidia okinawae | reverse complement strand
TTAACCTCTAATATTTTTATGGTTTCAAACTGGTATAAAATCATTCTTTCTAAGTATGCTTAAGGTAATCTGTGAATCTAAAGATGTTCAAAATAGTCAGTAGTATTAAATTATCCCTTTTATAATATTCTTAGTCCCTTATATTTTTATGTGGTTCTCTTAAAATATAACCAAGCAGAGAGATTCCCAGTAACTCTCTATCAATAAAAAGTATTGCTCTTGGAGCACGGAAGTGACTACATGATATAAAGGAACCAGATTTAGGCCTTAACCTGGAGTTCACGAACAGCAGAAATCTCTATTAATCCCATACCAGATTAATCAAGCACTTTTAAAACTGAGTGTACAGGTGTTTTGTATTTTATGTATAACCTGGGGCCAGTGAAACACATTGCATTTTGCATGTGTAATAGCAGCTTAATGCTTTACGTTACAAGACAAGGGTTTATGTGAGATTTGGCATCTTTTCCTTTTGCTGATCATAATCGGTCACTTGAATAATCCAATGAAAATATTAATGAATGCTTTTAGAAGTCACACAAAAAAGAATTTCAGTAGCCACAAAATGGGAAAATTCTCCTGACTTATCAGGCTTATTACACAAGCATGAAGAAAAGGGCAGAACTCAGTATCCTAATTATGGGCCACAAAGCTTGATATAAATTTAGAAGTGCACAGTCTTCACCACAGGGTACTCTGGGTCTACCACTGGACTACAAAAAGGGCTTAACAGACACTAAGGAAGAATTTTCTTTTAACTACATTGCAAAAAAATTCTACAATCAGTGGCTCAAACTGTTATCCTAGCTCAGGTTTCAATTTTAAAATTATGGTGACCAAATGAAATCGTGAAATTCCTATCTGTATATGGGAAACCTCAGGATTTACTATCATTTTGTCCTACAAGTGCTTCTATGAAACAAAAAGCAGACTGTATGGTGTCTGATGCATGTGTATGACTGTCAAACAGCATGGTATTTTAAATTCCTTTACAATAGTCATTAGGTGTTTCAAGGAAAAGGCATTTTCCCAATGTACAAACAAATAATTTACTCCGTTCAGCCATTCAATCTTTCCAGTGACCACTTATCTGGAAAGTCTCAGGATTACCTGAAGCAGTGTAAGAATCAGAAAAACACGGTATGGTGGCAGCTTCATGTTGCATCCTAAATATGAACTTGAAATAGTGGATGCTGCTGAGAGGCATTAATAAAGATTTTGGCATTGAGTCTACCTGACTTCAAAGAAGTGGTTTCTAATATATTATTTGGATTTTGGTACTGTAGATAACTTTAAAATAAAAATGTATGACCCTACTGGCTAGAATATATAATTTTATAGTTAGGATTGTATTATAACAACTACTGCATACTGGTTTCTTCCAAAAGAACCATTGGGTTCAAGCTTTCCCTCAGAGAAGAACCTCTTGTGTCTAGATAAGTGAATAATGTAAGTTGAAGCACTTACTACAGAGTATTACCTGCAAGCCAATGTGAGCCTAGCCTGTAACAAGCTGTATTTGAAATCTAGCATAGATATTTTCAAATGCTAACATGTAAAATATATTTTAGCTGGCTTAAGACAGCTATATTTGAATCCTGGTTGCTCTATTTTTGTTGAAGAACGCACCATGTTATTTTGGCTTCTATCTGGATAATCCTAATGCACAGTAACCTACCTGCTAGGACAAAATCCGAAGTCAGCACTGAACCCAGTGCACATGTACATCTGCTAGCACAACTTCAGTGTGGGTGTGAATTTCTGCATGTACTGGAATACAACTCCTACATGATATTGAAGTTCTAAATTTTCGCAAGCTTTCTTTCATTTTACACACAATGTTTTAACCTGAAAAAATTAATACTCCTTAGTTTGCAAAAATTACAGTTGACCTAACTGAGACCATTGTTAAAATACAGCTTTTACACGTTTTCCTTCCTGGAGCTTCAGGTTTTGCTCTTAAAGAGAGAAAAAAAAAATCTGACACAGTTCATAGTCTGTTAGGAGAGGTTTGTTTATAACCAGTTACCTTCAGTTTCTTTGGTTGACTTCAAAAACATTCTGATGCTTCCTTTTTTTTTTTCTTTGACTCAAAATTCACAGCACTGAATGACTTATTCAGCCTCCAGGAGGACACTCATTTAGAAGAAACACAACTTAATACCATCCCCACACAGCTCAGAGTATTGTAACAACAATATGCACAGCATACCACAAAAATCTGCACCCTATGGCCATCTCTAATAAAGGCTCCACTGTACAGGCACAGATCCTGAATGTAAGCACGCTGCTTTACACAAAGAGGTCTGGCCATAGTTAAGTCCCTTAGTTGATGACTGAAAGTAAGTTAGGTAGGCAATTTTTTTAGTCATCTTTTAAAATGATCTTGGTACTAACTAATACAGAGTCTTTCTGCTCTTATTTTCTAAAATCTCCAAAGACTGTTTGTCAAATGAGCAAAATGTAGCAGCAGGAAGACTCTGTGACAATGACCATTTAT
>BSDF01000005.1:29103105-29123105 GCA_027925045.1 Hypotaenidia okinawae | reverse complement strand
TCAAGTGTTATTACAACAAAAAAACCCAAACCCAACTGTGCTGCACTGAGTCTTCATGTTTAAGTACCACAATTAAGAACAGAGAAATGCAGTTCATTCATTACAGAACCTTTTCAGCAAGTTGATTTTTTCTAATTCTTATTGTAATTGCATTGTTCTAATCCTGTATTATAAAGGCAGCTGCTTGCCTATCATTTGTACTTTCCTCGTTAATCCTGACTCAGTGAATTAACCTTTAATTACAGCCGTTAAAATTGAAATGAGCCTCTTGTCTGGCTGGGGCTGCCCCCTTCCCGTGCATGAGACTGATGAAAATTTTTAGGGTCAATGAATATGTCCCATGTCATGTCTGATAGATGCTAAAGATGTGAGGAGGTAAATGTTACCTTAGAAAGATGTGGTTGAAATTTTTAAGAGCTTGGTTTTATTGACAAAATAAAACAAAAATATGGCTTAGGTTATCCCTCTCTTCTCTCTGAGTTACACAGCGTAACACACATACAGACACTCTGTTTTTCATACATTACCCACTATTGTATTTAAAGAATAACTTATGGAATCAGCATACATTACACATGCTTATTTTTAAACACCTGCTTATTTTTAAGCACCCAATCCATTTACAGCAGCCCTATTTTAAAGAGCATAATATATGTAATTTTCATGTTCAAAAGAAGAAGTATTGCTTTAAATTCTCTCATAGATCTAAGCATTTAATTATCAAACAAGTTGGATTAGTTTTAAGGACAGCACTGACTTTTAAACCGAAAGCAAAAAAAGATCAAGGGTCTCCTCAGATCCAGTCAGTAACTTATCTAAAGGAGTTTCTTTTTGCAATACCCCCCAATTCATTTTCTATTTTATAAATAGAATTTTAGTATTGTAATTACACTTTACTTTGCAATTTTAGCACTTATGTATACATTTTATACCATATATACAAAAATATACAGAATTTGTAAAAGCATAAATAAAAGACCCAATCTGGAAAACATCTAGTACTAAGCCACACGGTAGGTCAACTAAATCAATAAGATTATTCATAGTAATAATGTAATATTTCTCTTAGACTAGGCATACTGGTTTTTTGGGTCACTCTCTTGTATCAGAAACCTGTTCTTGACTCAGAAGAAAGCTCATATTTGAATTTCCAAATTAAGTTATCAAAAGAAAAAGAAGTTGAAGGTTCTTAAGTGAGAGCTATTCAAGTATTAATGCATTTAATAAACCTAAGCCGTATTTTTAAAGGCTTGAAAACAAACAAACATCACAAGTATTGATATATGCATTTCTAATTAAAGAATAATTGTGAAGTGACACTTGAAAAAATAGCGTCATAACAGTTGGATTTTTTCCAAGGTATCATTTTTAAAATTATGTAGATGCAATTTCTGAGAGGACATCATAACTTTCAGAAGTTTGATCTAAATTGGTAACACAGTGCATGTATTAGCACCATAGAAATTTAATTTAAACACATAAAAATTAAATTAAGCATGCAGAAGGACTCTGTGTTATATTTTTTCTTCTGCCTTGGCAATGGTTAATATCGGCTGATGAGCAGCTACATTCATCTGTAGATCTCCAAGTGCTTTCCCAAGGTGAGTAAGCATCATTATCCTCATTTTTCAGATGGAAAACTAAAAGATTAAGTTACTCCCTCCAGATCACACAGCAAGTAGTAAGCCAAAAATAGAACTCATTTTCCATATGTAACACCCAGTTCTGTATCCACTGGACCACGCCGCCTTCCCACAAGCATCAGTCACACCTAATCAGCTGCGTAGCTGAATTTTGGGCGGCACTAAGAAAAGTTGCTTTTTAAGTCTTAAATGTAAGATTATACTTTGTTCACTGGTTTCGTAGGTACAAACTTTCCCAAGCACCTTACTAACATACAGTAGTTGTAAGAAGGTGGTTGCATTAAACCTTATGCTCTTGTAAAGCACGGAGTAGGGGTAAAATGGGGAAAACATAGGTACTTTAAAAGCACTATCTTAAGAAACAAAAGAGAGAAAATTTCAAAAGTCTGAAGAGATGTTTGCTTAATGTGCAGCATGTGTGGTAAACAATGTAAACAAGTTATAAGCACACACAGGGATAGGACCCCAGCAGACTATGCTGTGGACCACATCTCCCTTCACTTCTAACAAACTGCCCATTTCAAGCTTGAAATAAAAAGGTGAGCTTCAGAATAAGCCTAATGAAAATATTTAATGCACAAGAAAAAGTTCTCCTGTGATGAGACACTAAAAGGACACGACAATTCTTGGGGGAAGCTGAAAAACAAGAAGGCAAATGCTAAAATATAAAAATATATATATATATATGTATCTCAAGAATATTGTATGTCTGTGTTACCCTAATACAACAGCACAAAAATATCTGATAAAAGGAAAAGATGTGATTAATGCCAGAAATTGATTTAGAAGTAATTTTAGGAGCACCCTAAGAAAGACTGCATATATTTACAGAAATATAAAACTAGGTACTTAAAAACCTATGGTAGTAGATGAAAATCTCTATGAGAACACAGGGCAGAAGACTGCCAAGAATCTAGTCACAACATCACATGCAGTCCACTGCTATCACAAGTGATTGCACTACACCTGTCGTGACATTAGTAAGTTAAAGTTAGTATTTCTTATATACATGATAAATGTACCTAGTTATTGAATAAATACTGCTAACAAAGCTCAGAAAAAGTAAAACCCATTCAGTGTACACCGATAGCTATTTGGAAGAACTACTATTTATTTTTCTACTGCTGGATTTTGCAAATTCTTTAGCACCTCATGCTACCCTTTCCTGCAAGCTGCATACCAGACCAGAGCCATGATATAATTCATTACTGCAATTCTTGTATTCCTGGCACTTTTAAGAAGAGATCCTTCATAAAGGAAAAGAATATACTTCAGAGTCAGTTCTAGCACTTGCTATAGTGGAACTTGAAACAAACTAGATGGACAGAGCAAACTAAATGATAATAACACCTTCCTCTGGAAAGACTATCTCAACAACTTTGAAAAAAAACCCACATTTAAGGTGTTCTCTTATTCTGAAAGTATCTCTGGTTGAATACTGAGGGAGTTCATGTTTACTCTTTCTCAAGGAATTCTCTAAGTGTGCTCAATTTGAAATCAAATGTATTTATCACCTGGTTTGACAGGTCTGTAGCTTGACCTTGACTTTTGTCAAAAGCTATTATTTCTGCTCTATGCATCACCACTCTAAAGAAGTTCTCAAAGTGGATCACAGTCAAAAGTTCTGTAGAAGACATGAGACAGAAAGAAAACAAGATGATTTACTCTTCCCTTACTAAAGAGTTTCTGTGGAACCCTGAATATCAGGAAACAACAAAAACATATATTTGGTAATAGCTACTATCAAGAGAATACACTGACCATGCTCGATAAAACCTTAGTAAGTAGAGTGGTACCACTTCTACAATTATAACACAATTACATACAAACAATAATTGGTGCATCAAATGTTTTTCTATCTTCCTACAAGAAGAGTTTTCTCCTCTTTTACTTCCCCCCCCCTCAAACTTTTCTTACTGACCCTTGACTTTTTCCCCAAATTACCCTCTATTTGCCACAGTGGAAACAATCTTTTTCCCTCGAATCCTACTCAACTCAGCCCGTATTTCCACACACTTTCTGCCTCATCCAACTGCTGCTCTGTCAAAGCTTCATATCCATCTGTCAGTTCTCCCTTGCACTAACACAGTTCTGAATCATAACAAATGTATCGCTACCAAAGCAGTATTTGCTTCTTACTAATTTTATTTTTAAAATTATGTGCCATTTTTGCCAGTTAATTATCATATGCAGCATACTGAGGGCTCTACACATTTAGGACAGCAGTTGCTTGTACAGTTTTACTATCTAAAATCCTAATGAGAAAAGAACAGGTGGTTTAGCTTTTTTCTCATCAGCTGTGTGATGGGTAGGAACAGATGATCTCTCCCCTCATCATCTTCTCTCTGATACCATAGCTGTCCTCTTCTTCCTCTCATCATTCCTGCTCAAAATATTACTTCCTGCAGCAGGTTATATCCTTCCCTGTCCTAATGACATTCATGAGTTTTGCTTTCAATTCCCTCTTCTCTCAATTTCTAACTCCCCTTTAGTGGACAACACCCATTTCCAGATAACTGTTTTACACTGACAGCTTGGCTTTCTCTTGCCTCCTGTTTTTCACTGGCACTGCATCTTCAAGTACCTTTCAAGCCTGCAGTTGTATCCATCTAAAACTCAACTGACTCCAAACGCAGTGTTTCCCCAAGCACTTGGGTTTGACTTCTCTGTGTGCACACCCCGAAAGCTCCATAGTAGCCCCACGCAACCTCAGTTACCTGGTTCAGCAGAGCCACCTGAGGACTACATGTACCAGGGCAGAAGCATGCACAAAGATGTAGTATGTTTTGCATCGACTTCGAAGAAAGTTATCCATAAATTACCTGGAACAAACTATAATATGAATGTTGTGTCTGTTGATAAGAAGGGGAATTGTACGACAAGCGACCATGAATCATAAAAACAAAAGAGTCACTGTACGAAGTATCATGTAGTAGCACTGTAGTTTCTATTCAAGGATATTTTGATTTTGTAGGTTTAGAAAGAGACCCACACCATTACTGTTATGCTTTCTATCATGTTCAGCAGCTATGGATTTGGAGTTTTCTAAAACCTGTATCCAATTACAGTGCTGAATGATTTGAATAATAGACTGCCTGACATATTCTGAGATAAGTGGCTGCTACATTTCTTTGATATCAGGGTCATATACTGTACTTATCTATTTTTACTCCATGCTCTCCATTGCCTAGTAATAAATTAATTTCTCACTGTTAGTTTGGCATGTGCCCTACAGTTAAATTCATTTTCGCTCCCATTGAAGGAAGAAAAAGTTTTCTCAAGTATGACAAGTATTCTCCTTATTTTTAGAATTAGTCACCACAGATTAAATTCAAAACACTGTTTTACGTGGGACATTCCCACATAAAATCATAAAAGCTGTTTTTGTATTTTAACTTCATAAAAAATTACCTGATGCTGCTGAGCAATGTAACAACAGTTATTTAACTACTAGCAGGCAAGACTTTTTATAATATAATAATATTTGAAAGAACAGCTTCGTGGTGCACTAAACTGAGCAAAGGACCTCACCTACATCTGCAATTATTATCAACATCAATGAGAGCTGAGCTTAGATCCGAAAAAAGAGTACAGCCCAAAACATGTAATCACTATCCAGGCAGCAGCAATTAATTCTTGGGTGATTTGGGTGGTTTCCAGAGCAGGGAGTATTAGGAAATATTCCAGCTTCTTTGCTGGGTACGTGCTTTACCAGTACCAAGAAAGGAACATTTTGCAGAACCATTTCAGGCAAAATTTCTTTTGCTGTTTAGCTTATAACTTCTGGCTCTTTTTATCCAACACCGTTATTCCATTGCAGCTACCTTCTGAAGAATGGGGAGAAACAATTTAGCAATAGTGGCAATCATGAGGAAAGCAAGCACAAATGCAGGAGTAGAACACATGTACACATACTGTAGATGATCAAAGGAGTAAAGACATTGACAAACATGGGGTGTTCTCAAGCATCTAACATTACTGATTGCCATCTTTAACTTATGCTCAAAGATGGTAATTCTGAAGTAAAGCAAAGACAGCAGCGTCATTCTTAGGCTAACCTAGAGCCAGAAGAACAGATGACTGCCTCTGTGTTGTGCTGTCAAAGCCATAAAGGATAGCAAAGCAGCAATGGTGGGATTGCAGTCAGGAATAACACCACAGGCGTAGGTAAACTCCACCTTGCCACCTAACACTGCATAGTGCACTGCCAAGTAACATGGAAGAGAATTTCTGGTGTTTTCAGACTGTACGGTAGGTGAATGATCACACATCGGATGAAGTGACTGCATACCCACAGATGCTACTGCTCTGCTTGAAATTTAAATGATTTCACAATTTTCTCTGATTAGACTAAAATCCCACACATGATCTGAAATTCTGCCTTTTCAAGATCAAATTTTAGAGCCTGTAAACATGAAACTCAGTAATCAGCTAAGATCTTTTATTTCTTCAGTCAAAATACTCATGCACCCTCTTTATGTAAGAAGTATCTGATTTTGCCAGTATATTGCTCCTAAAGCCAGAACAAAGTGCTTTACCATCCATTACTGAGCTTGCAATGTAGGTTCTCTATACCAGCCTCATCAGAAAGAAGGCTAGGCTTAAATGAGTCACATGACTTATTTTTCTGGTCACTCCCATCCACTTTCACAACGATAAGTATCTTACATTGTACTGATGCAAACCCTTATTAAAGGGCAAATTTAAGATGGACACACAATTGCCCTAAAAAAAACAAAACCAAAAAAGAACATCACAAACTACTATCCTTTCCCCCCAACAAAGAAATGCCCTCTACCTCCATGACTTTGCTAACCTTAATTATGCCTATAGTTTTGAAATTCCCTAATGGAGAGTGCCACAAAGCAGAAAGCACTAACAGAATGAATCATGACACATACTGATACACCACTGATTGTAAATCCATACCCTTTTTATTTGCACCCAGGGGCTATGCTTTGTATATGCATGAATCAACACTTCCAAGTCGCAAAACGTCGTAATTGGAGGCATGTATGGGAAACAAACAGGCAAAGGATTAGCAAGTATGTGATTTTATTGTACTTTATTTTTGATAGTGTAGAAACCAGATAATTTGAATGATTTGTATGGCTTGGATACCTAATGTGTGAATTAAAGTTTCCCTGAAGCAGTGAGAAAGACAGAATGAAAATGAAGGTTAGAAGTCCTTGAATGAATCCTTCTAAGATATACAACATTCATACATTTCTCCACATTTCAGAATGTAATTAATACAGACCAAAAAAAGCTGCCAGACTTGTATGTAATCCAGAATTTCATACAGGAGGCTTTACAGGTGAAAATACCTTTAGTGACTGCTTAAAAAACACCTGAAATTCTGAAATTACAACACCCCCCTACACGCACATCCCAACCCATTCCACTTTCTAAAGACTACTTACGCTGATGACTGATGAAGTTGACAAACTCAATCCCTCTAGGTCTGATGTTAAACTTGGGGACAAAACAGCTGTTGTAGGAACTGTCATGGGAGTTGTCACAGGACAGACTGGAAGTAAAAAGGGAATTGATACTCAAAAAATTTAGAATACTGTAAAGGACAGACAGTGAGCTATTTTCATTAAATGTAAAAAGGTTTTATGTCATGATCTAATTACTTTATCCTTGTATATATGTTTCTTAGTAGCAGAAGATTTTTTTTTTCAGACAGAGCCTCAATACTCAGGCAATGAAAATACAAATAAAACTGATATATGCATATACTGTATTTATACTAAAAATATTTTGTACTCCTTTCCCATTTTTTCCTCTATTTTATCCTTCAGTCTGATCCTTACCATGCAACATATTTTCATTTTGAAGTTGGGAACAACATGCATATAAATGAAATTCTAACATGCTTTGCACCTATGAAAGTAAACTTGGCACTACAAATCACAGCCAAAAACCAGTGCCAGCTCTACCCTACCCTTCCAAGACTGCATTTTAATCTGTCCTTCAAAATCACGATTTTCAGTATCTTGTATCACAACTGGTTCATAGGTTGCACAGATAATTGTACAAATAACATCCACTGGCACCTGAGAAGATAAGCCCACTTTAAAAGTAAACAGGTACAGATATACAAAAATTATCAAAGTAAATCTTTTCTATATCAATGCATTATAAATTTTGAGACTAAAATGAACAAAATCCCAGATTGCAATAATTACACTTAAAATAAATTGCCAGTGTAAGCAATTATATTTTTGTGAAGAAGCTGGTACAGTAAACAAAAAGAATCAATGTTTCAGACATTTAAAATTCATTGAATTAACTAAATTGAATTTATGTCATGGGAAAAATGAGGCTTTAATCATGATACTTACAATCATCTAAATCTAAGAGAAACACATCTTGTTTATTTGGAGCTTTTCTTTCTTGCACTGGTTTTTCTTCTTTCTGTCAAAATACATGAATATTTAAAATGATATTGTATCAGCAAAATAAAAGTCTTCAGTACTTTCATATAGCGAAGTGTAATTTCTCTGAAGTAATAGAAAAAAATTATCCATTTTCAGAATTTCAAAGAATTCAGCCAGTGAAAGATTTCTTTGTACAGGTAAACTGAACCTGAACTCCACATCTGAGTTACAGTTACTCCTCCAAAACCCATGGTTTTGCTTAATATTAGTAATAGTTGCTACTCAAATAACACTTTTGGAGACAGATCAGAGACTTCTGTTGAGACCATTAAAATACAGATAGCAGCGGGTTTTTTGGTTTTTTTTGTAATACTTGGATACTAACATTTTTGTTTCCATATGAAAACCAGGAAAGATGCATACAATGAGAAAGTAGTGTTATGTGCACTTCTATAGGAGTTTGTAATCTTGTTCCATCATCTACCGTGATATTAACTGCCAGACAAATAACAAAAAAGTTGTTTTTTGTTACAAAGTTTAGGTTTTAAGCCTTAGGGTTAGTTCTAAGTAAAGGACTGGCAGTATGTTAATTATTAAAGAGTAGAACCCTAATACAGTACAGTCAGTGACTCCGCAAACAAAGTATTTCAACAAAATCTGCTTAAATACTGCTAAATATAAAATTCTAATCTGTTGGTCATACACACAGAAGACATCTAGACAGTGATGATTTAGGCCAGAATTTAGTGTGTCACAGCTCAATATGGACTCCCAATAGGGCGGTTTAGTAAAAAGGATTGATCTTTGGATGTAGCCAGAACCTGGACACATAATCTACTGGATCCTCATCACAGCAGTGGATGTCATCTACCTTGACTTCAGCAAGGCTTTCGATACTGTCTCCCATGACATCCTGATAGCAAAGCTGAGAGAGCATGAGATAGATGAGTGGACAGTGAGTTGGGTCGAGAACTGGCTGTCAGACCGGGCTCAGAGGGTTGTGATCAGTGGAGCAGAATCTGAATGGAGGCCTGTGACTAGCGGTGTTCCCCAGGGCTTGGTGTTGGGTCCAGTCCTGTTTAATATCTTCACTGACGACCCTGATGAGGGAATAGCCTCGACCCTCAGCAAGTACATGGATGATACAAAGCTGGGAGGAGTGGCTGCCACACAGGAACACTGCGCTGCCATCCAGCGAGACCTGGACAGGCTGGAGAGCTGGGCAGGGAGAAACCAGATGAAATTCAACAAAAGCAAGTGTAAAGTCTTGCACCTGGGGAGGAATAACTGTCAGTATCATTACAGGCTGGGGGGTGACCTGCTGGAGAAGAGCTCTGTGGAGAAGGACCCGGGGGGGGGGGGGGGGGTGGGCGGTCCTGGTTGATGACAAGTTGGCTATGAGTCAGCAGTGTACACTGGTGGCTAGGAGGGCCAATGGGATCCTGGGGTGCGTCAGGAAGAGTGTGGTCAGCAGGTCTAAGGAGGTAATCTTCCCCCTCTACTCTGCCCTGGTCAGGCCCCACCTGGAGTATTGTGTCCAGTTCTGGGTTCCCTGGTATAAAAAAGACAGGGATCTCCTGGAGAGAGTCCAGAGAAGGGCTACGAAGATGATTACAGGCCTGGAACATCTCCCCTACGAGGAAAGGCTGAGTGAGCTGCAGCTGTTCAGCCTTGAGAAAAGATGACCGAGGGGGGACCTAATCAATGTTTGTAAATATCTTAAGCAGGGGATGCAGGGGAATTGGCCAGCCCCTTTTCAGTGGTCTGTGGAGACAGAACAAGGGGCAAGGGCTGCAAGTTGGAGCACAGGAAGTTCTGCACCAACACGCGGAAGAGCTTTTTCACAGTGAGGGTGACAGAGCCCTGGGACAGGCTGCCCAGGCAGGTGAGGTGGGGGAGTCTCCTTCTCTGGAGATGTTCAAGACCCGTCTGGACGCCTATCTGTGCAATATGAGCTAGGTAGCCTGCTTTGGCAGGGGGTTGGACCCGATGATCTCTTGAGGTCCCTTCCAACCCCTACAATTCTGTGATTCCGTGATACTATTCTACCCACTCTTGAGCATCCTTCATCTGGATCATCTGAAGAACTCCTCCTGCCTTTGCTCTCTCTGTCATAATCACCGGACAGAAGGCTTTGTCATTCTTTCAGAGAATTTGCCTTTAGAACTTAAGACTCACTACTACTCATTATGCAAGGTATTGCAAGTAATTTAAACACTCTGCAGAGTCACACTTCTGTGAACCTTCTCATTTACCAGTTTCCTCTTCAACAGGATATGAGAGAAAAATGCATATATATTATTCTTATATTTTTTCTAATAAGTGAACAGGTCTAAATAAAGCATTATGCCTCTGTATGCCCATCAAGGCTTCTATTTCTTAAGCATTACTTGCATGCTGCCATAGTCTCCTCAGGCACAGAGGATACAAATTCCTACAGGAGCTTGAGTCCTCCCAGAAACTCAGCAGCTATAATAACTTTTTTCAACTATCACCACAGAATAAAATGACCCTTCTTTTCTAAAGGTATATTCCCCTTTTTTCTAGTCTGTCAGTTTCATGATCAGTTGCAACCTAACAACAACATGCACTTGCAGCCCAGAAACAAAGAACTGCAGGTTTGGAAGGGACCTCAAGCGATCATCAAGTCCAACCCCCCAAGAAGACCAACTGCACATCCTGGGCTGAATCAAAAGAAGTGTGGCCAACAGATCAAGAGAGGTGATTCTCCCTCACTACTCTGACCCCACCTGGAGTACTGTGTCCATCTCTGGAGCCCTCAACACAAAGAGGACATGGACCTCTTGGAGGGGGTCCAGAGGAAGGCCACAAGAATTATCAGAGGGCTCCTACAAAGACAGGCTGAGAGAGTTGGGCTTGCTCAGCCTGGTGAAGAGAAGGCTCTGTGAAGACCTTAAAACGACCTTCCAGTACCTGAAAGGGTCTTACAGAAAAGCTGGTGAAGGACTGTTTCTAAGGGTATGTAGAGACAGGATGAGAAGCAATGGTGTTAGTCTAAACCCACCCTGCTCTAATTTAGACTTTAGGAAGAAGTTCTTCACTGTGAAGGTGGTGTGAAACTGAAACAGGTTGCCCAGAGAGGTAGTGGAGGCCCCATCCCTGGAGATATTCAAGGTCAGGCTTAGTGAAGCTCTGAGCAACCTGATCTAGTTAAAGGCGTCCCTGCTTACTGCAGTGGGGTTGGACTAGATGGCCAATTTCATGGCAATTCTTTTACTGAATTCCAAGGCTTTTTATAGCACCATTTGGTGACTATTTAGCCCCAAGTCAGGGATTAGGTGTTATCTGCAGCACTTTTAATATAAAATACGTACAATGTTTTTGTTAAACAACAAACTCTTCAGACAGTAGAACATACTAAAAAATAACATGGTTAAACAGAATACAAATATATTTTAAAAGAGAAACCCTCAATTCTGAACTCTTTCACTCCCTATCCCCACTTATCCATAAGATACAGTTCTATCTTCAACTGTGATTAAGGTTCAAAGGTTATTTGTAGCTAGAGTTCTGTATTTGCTAATTATTCCAACAGAGATGGGATTTCTCTGTTCCCTTTTATTATGCAGCCAATTAAAGTCTATAAAAAGTGGCTCACCCACATGAGAGGCAATAGCATAAGGATTAGAATTTTGAATATGCCTCAGTTCTGCCAATGGCAGCACTTCCAGGTCAAGATGTTTAAAAAAATTAGGAGTCAGAGTCCAGAAATCCTATTACTGTTAATCTGTTTACTGAAGACAATTAACATAGGACATTCTATGTCACAAATAACACCAGTAGTATGCTTCAATTTGTTTTTTCTGCTATTTATTTTGCCATTCTAAAGTAGTTACTAAGTACATAGCACAAAGCTTGGTATGTAATTTTATATGATAAAAACTATTTCTGTGCTCATGTTATTTTGAATCCACTATGCAATTTATCTTTAAAAAATTGGGAAAAAAATCCTTTAAGATTATTTAGTTCCTCTACTTAAACAAAAATAATCCTGCAATAAGACACAAGTACAGAATCATTATATCAAGGTAATGCATAGTAAGAAAACCTTCTCACGCTTTATCAGAATATTGTACTTAAGTATGTCAGTTTACTATTAAAAAAACCCCAAACAACTCCAAACAAACCCTCTCCCCCAAAAAAACCCAATCCTACCATCTGGGAAATGTAAAAATCAGAAGCTAACTAAATCAAGATAAAGCTAGTGTTGAAGTATGATCACATCTTATTTCCTACTTCAGTCAAGTGTGTCAAGCTTAAGTAAATACTCAGCTACTTATGCGTGTGTGTACATATGCTATATAAACACAAATATTTTCATATTTGTACAAACATTTCTATGTATGGATATATATATTGTGTGCAATTCTGCACAGAACACCAAAGAAATCTATTTACTTGGTTCTTGCCTATTACAAATGTGATTATTTTTTAATTTGTTTTTTCCAGGATGAGAAAATTGATTGGCTTTCTAAGAATAATAAACAGCCAATGACTGCAACAAACGCTACCAAACAGATATTTCTACTGAATGAAAAAAGCTTTGCATTCCAAATCAAGACAATAAAAAGGCTCTGACGTGCCTGGCATTTCTCTGTAACATATTTTTTCATCTTTTTTCTTAAAACTAAGTCTAAATATAACCCAAACAGTTTCCTACCAAGAGAGCCCACTAGGGGAAAAGCAGAATACTAAACAAAGAAGTTAAGCTATATTCCATCAAACATTTCTCCATTTGCAATTCATCTTGGTAATAGAGATAGAACCTGGTAAATGCATATAGGACTTGAAGCAGGAGATTTCTCTTGCTCAATGCATAATTCATGTGCTCCGCCTGCAAAGTGTGTAAAATGAGAATTTCACACCGCAGCATGAGCCATGGAGCTGCAGAGAAAAGGCAGATGAAATCATATTTTGCTGTGTGAATTTTATTTCTTATCCTCCCAATATTTATACAAAACCATCACTGACAATCCAAATGCATTGACAGATCACCCACTGTTTCCATTGTGTTAGCACTTGAAAAGAGATCAGGCAGAAAGATAGACAATTTGTTTTTGTATATTTTTTAAATAGTGGATCAGGTTTTTAACAGCTGAGTGACTGTATTATACTTGTATAAGGAGGTCAACAGTAGCTGATTCTAAAATCCCACTGTAGAGACACCTACTTATACATGCATCATCCTCAAATCTGCATTTTAGCTCTAGAGTACTTATGCTTACACTATAATATATATCTGAACACCTCAAACTATTCGTATTTCAAAATGATATAAACCACTGCAGTACAAGAGAGTGAGTTTTCTATTCACTGCAGCTCAATTACAGTGAAGACAACAGCTTTTTTCAAAATGATTCTTCAAGAGGAAAAAACATGAAAGCACCGATAACATATTCAGGAAATCCAAAGGTTTTGTAACCTATTTTAATGCTAGCAAATTTATGGATGTATACACAAATTAAACTCTCGTGAACATAAGCAAACCTTCTTTATCATGAAAACAATGGTGAACACAGCAATGGTACCCACTAGATATATACAATGGGAAACACCACGCAAAACATCCCCTAAGTAACAGTTCATATTGTGTGGCAAACTGAGAAAGTATAATACCAGATCCTACTAACTACTCCTCTTATCAAGATTTATTTAAGAAAATCTTTTCAGTTTTATTTAAGAGGAAAGGAAGTTGTAATGAATTGTCTCCCCATAGACACTGACCAAAATAAGAACACCCTGTAGCAGAATAATGTAAGCAATGACTTTTCAAAAAAAAAAAAAAAATCTATCAGAAGAAAAACATGCATTTCTGAGAGCCTGGTTGAAATCTGGGTTGCCAGAAGTCAGGTAAGAAGCCAAAAACCTCCAAGATTTTCCTGGAAAGAAAACAAACATGCAAACTTGCAAAATGTACCTCGACACAAGAGCTTTATACAAAACTTTATCTGTGATGTTCTTTAAATTTGTTTAAGTTTCTTTCCAGCCTGGAAGGGCTTATCTAGGATGTAATCAGTTAGCTCCACCCATCACCACAGTGCTTAAAACAGGTCTATCTCAAAAAAGTTTATCACAACAATTACATAAGACACAAAATCCCGTGTTTCTCCCCTGCCCCCATCCAATTTGGCTTCTGAATACAACCAAGTATCAGACATGCATCACGTATAAATGCAGACATTCAACGTGGCTTAAACAGAAACTAGCTTCACAGTCCTAGAGATTATTATTGTAAAGGGAAACAATTATCTATGTTTAAGAGTGTTAAATTAACTTCCACCCTGCCTCCTTATATGACTATCACTGTTTACAGTTTGTCCTGGTTTTGGCTACGACAGAATTAATTTCTTTCTAACAGACAGTGGAATGCCATGTTAAGGAGTTAGGATGGAAGCAGTGCTGGTAACACACTGGTGTTTTAGTTCCTGCCAAGTACTCAAGGACTTTTCAGTTGTTCATACTGCCCTGCTGACAAGAACGTGGTGGGCAGGGGCACCCAAGAAGCTGGGAGGAGACACAGCAAGGACAGGTGACTCAAACTGGCTAAAGGGGATATTCCATGCCAATCATGTCATCCTCAGCATAGAGGGGGTGTGGTAGGGGGAGAAGCACTCAGCTCCAGGACATGCAGTTTTGGGGATGGTCCAGTTTCAGCATGGCTCTGAGCTGTACTGAGTTGGGCAGTCTGAAACTACACTGTGTATCATCAGTCTTGTATATTTTGCTATAAAGTCCTATTCTTATTATACCTATCTCTGCCATCCCAGTAAACTGTCCTTATCCTAACCCATGAGATTTTGGTGGCCTTGGGTTTTTTTTTGTTTTCTTTTCCCTCCTTCCCTCCCTGCCGACCTCCCCCCCATTTCCCTCTCTTATAGAGAGCAGCTGCATGGTGCTTGGCTCTTGGTTGGGGCAAAACCACTGTTTCATGACCCATAGCTGCCCTCGTTACCCTTATATTAAATACATCATTTCTTAGCAAAAAGAATTAAAGGAATTTAGACATTTAGCTTTTGCACAGTGAGCTCTCTGATATTTTCCTCAATAACCTCTCTGCCTCTTTTCTTGCTGCCATTGCTACTTATTTTAATATTTTTTGATGTTTAAAGTCTTTGCAATTTTTCAGTTCTACCCTGTGACACTGATCAACTCTTCTGTCAATTGCTTACAAATACTTTTTGTTCCTAATATTAATTCTTAGGTGCTTCTTAATCAAGTAAGACTTCAGGATTACTTCAGAGTTCTTTCTCTTAAAATCCAAGGGCTCGACAATTTTCCATTGACTTCAACAAAAACAAATGTAAAATTTCTTGGACATCCTGATTCTCATATTATTCAGTATATTTTATTTTACACACTCTCAACTGCTGTTTTAAAACACAAAAAGCTTCTTTATGCTAGTAATTCTCACATCCTGTGAAAGAAACAGGACTGTTTAGAGAACTGTAATGAAAGAAATTGTGAACAATGATACCAATATCCTAAGAAAAACGGACACATTCAGCAGACAGAAGACACTATTGTTTGAATATGTTTTTGCAGTGGCTGCTCAGAACTAAGCAGGTCAGAATACCTTTTACTTCTGGTGAAAAAATATTGCATTAGTATAAGCTGCAAACACTTAAAATCCCATCTAGCATCACAGAAGTTTATTCTGAAAGGATTTAGGTTACTTTTTTGTTGTGCAAGATCTAATTTGGCTTCTCTCCTGAGAAAAAACTCTTGACATACTTCAACACAGGTGTGTTACCCAGTGTGGTATCTGTGCAGGAAACGATTTACAAGCCATGGAAACACACCTCCCTTTCTCAAATGCTACAATCTCACTTCTTGTTTTGGTCTACTTGCTGTAAGAAATGAATATATGAAAACTTAAGGTTACAATTCAAAACGTTTCCAGACAGACCTATAAAGTGAGAACACAAAAACTACGTACCTCATAAATTCAGTATTTAAAAAGCAAGCCTTACTTCCTCAATTAAAGGAAATGCATTGCAATATAGCTTAATGAAGTTAGAGGCTCTCCTTTTTCCCTGTTCATGTGCTTCTACATGTGCATCAAATGTAACAAATTATGTCTGTTTTGACTGTAGTATATGTAATACTGTAGGAGCTTGACCCTGACAAAGTTGATGGGACTGGACGTTATCCACCTAAGGGTAAGAGAGCTTGATGACATCATTACAAGGTGACTCTCCATAACCTTTGAGAAGTCACAGAGATGGGGGATGTCCCAGAAGACTAGAAGGCAGCTAATGCCACCCCCCATCTAAAAGAAGGGCATAAAGGAGAATCTAGGAAATTGTAGGCTCATCCGTCTTACTTTAGCCCCTGGGGAAGGTATGGCACAAATCTTCCTGGGGGCTACCCCAAGTCAAATGAAGCACGTGACTGGGAAAAGCCAGCACAGACTCAACGAATTGCACTTGAAAAACGTGATGACCTTCCACAACGTCACCTGGTCAGTTGATGTGGGGTGAGTGGTAGACACAGTTTAACTGCTTCCCCACGGCTCCCTCCTAGAGAAACTGATGCGCTATGGTCTAGACAAGTGCTCTGCAAGCTGGGTGGGGAACTGGCTGATAGGCTGCACACAGTGTGTGGTGGTAAAAAGCTCTTTTTCAAATTAGCAACCTACCACAAGTGGCATCTCCCAGGGATTAATACTGAGTTCAATACTGCTTCACATCTTCACAGGTGATCTGGATGATGGCATTAAGTGCACCCTGATGAAGTCTGCAGATTATACTAAACTGAGTGGGGAAGCAGATACTTTGGAAGTGAGAGCTGCCCTGCAGGAAGACCTAGAGAGACTGCAAGAGCAGTCTAAGAAGGACCTTACTAAGTTCAACAGGGAGAAGTAAGGTCTTGTACCTGGGAAAACATCTTACAGGAGTGCAGTTCAGATTGGGATCCACCTGGCTGGAGAGGAGCTCAGTGGAAGGGGACCAGGAGGTCCTGGTGGTGAATAAGCTCAATTTAAGTGAACAGTGTGCTATAGTGGCAAGAAAAGCCAACAGGATGCTGGGTTGCATCAACAACGTCATGACCAGCAGAGTAAATTAGTCATTATACCACTCAGTGCTTGTCAGGGCACACTTGGAATATCGTGTGCAGTTTTGGTCCCTGCTATACAAAACCAGTGTGGATGGGCTGAAGGGAATCCAGACAAGTGCCACCAGCATAATCAGACTAGGAAGCCTGCCCTATGAAAAAAGGCTGAATTTGTTTTGTTCAACCTTGAGAAAAGGCTTAGGGGAGACCTTATCACCAGTTCTAGTACTTAAAGGGTGGCTGCAAAGAAGATGGAGACTCCCTTTTTATAAGAAGTCACACAGAAAAGACAAGGGGTAACAGGTGCAAGTTACTCCTGCAGGCACAAGAGGAAACATTTTTCATAATGAGAAAGTCAGCCACTGGCAATAGTCTCCCCAGGGAAGTTGTGGACTCCCCAACATTGGTCACTTAAGTTTCAGCTTGGCAGGTTGCTGGGCCATCTTGTCTAGGCAGAGCTTTTGCCAAGAAAGTTTGGATCAGATGACCCTTGAGGTCCCTTCCAACCTGGTATTCTATGATACTGTGACCATTCAATAATCTATACAGAAATCCTAACTGAAACATCTCATCTTACTTTAAACATGCATCACAGTATCACTTAACTTTCAAATCCACCTAACAGTACTAACTCGGAAACATTTGAGCTCAAATTCTACCCTTCAATTTTTACATAAAATATAGAAAAAGCAATGCACAGGAAATACCTGATAACAGAAAATAAAGTTTTAGAAATTACTCACTCTTCTACCTGAACAGATTTAGGATCACTTTTCATTTTTTTTTACATTTATTTATTTTTTAAATGAATGGTAGGTAAACAGAATCCGGTTCATGCTATTAGCTTTATCTCTCTAACACCAGCTTGAGTAGAATGAACTTCTAAGCTCTTTTTCTTCACTAAGGTAAGCAATCAAAACTTAACTGACACGTGAATGACTCTGCTGGACACTTACACATTTTTACACACTTTCAAATTCAATTTTAAAAAGACATAGTCCATAGGAATTGTACGAAGTCTAATAAAATTAAGTAACAGAACCCTTTGTAAGCTTTGGTAAGCTGGTGGTTCTACTAGAATCTCCTCAAACTTTTAATAAACAATGTATTAACACAGTAACCTGGGTCCTGTACTAGTTATATTTTCAGATCCCATTTTAATACAATAATCATTCAAAATCAGGATATTATTTTTGTGAAATACCCATACAGTATGCTTTCACCAGTTCAATAGGAATCTAAAAAAACAATTAGGTTCTATTATTGTTCATCTGTCTATCTGGAGTAAAAATGTAACAGGAAAAATATGCTTTTCATTATTAAAAAAATGCTACTTGCTTAAACTATCAAACTACTTTGGGAATGGTCTTTTTATGAAAAGTGGTTTTTTTTCTAGAAATTCTGGAGTTTTTTAGATATCCATAAAACACCCACCCATCTCCACTCCCACTGAAAGAAACACATATAGATGCACTTTTTCATATTTAAAGTTTATTCTTTTAAAAAACCCAAACTTTTTACCTTAGTAGAAGTAGCACTTCTAGATTTTCTGGACTCAAAGTCACTTTTAGAGTCTGATTCTGACTTGGAGTCTGAAGAACTTTCTTCTGATGAAGTGGAGTCTGTATCAGAGGAAGTGGATGTGCTTCTCTTATTGGAGATCCCCTTTGCTTTCCATTTACTGCCCTCTGAATCACTACATATTAAAGAAAAGAAAAAGGGCATGTAAAACTACCAAAGGAATCTGCTTATGCCATATCCTCTGTTAACATTTCAAAGTTTTACTAAATGAATTTTAAGTCAGTATTTCTTCAAGATGAAAACCTCAGTTAATATGGTACAAGTAGTAGCTTATTTAAGGGTAAGCAGAACTGTTCTAGCATGTTACACAATGAATCATCCTATGTAATCCAACCAGTAAAACAGCCAAACAAGAATATGAATATTTAATATTAAACATTAAAATATTATTTGCATGCATCAAGCATGTGACATTTCTGAAGAAAGTGCTGACACCCTTTTATATGAAGAAACTTTCAGACTATTCCACCTATGATTAACAGAATTTTGATGGCTGTAAGATTTTCTGCTGTTATATTTCATTTAAAAAAAAAATTTAAAAAAAATCAGTGCGTTGAATTCATTCCTTTGTTAATTCTTCTAAATCAAACCACCTAGAAACAAGACCTATAATATTTACAAATATTTCAAACCATCAAAGAGTTTATATAGAAGAGCTATTCCATTCTGACACCTTTGTTCATATGGAGTACCTTACAGCTAATGGACTTCAAAGACAATATTCTTCACATAGTAAAGTTCTCTTCACCCTGGTAATGCTGGATTATGCTGCCCTGTGCTACCAGCTACTGAATATTATTAAAATCCGCCTTGTTTGCTTCTAATGATACTATAACTAATTAGAAGGTTATCCTTTTGTCTCAGGGGAAGTTACTACCTAGAAATATCACAGGAAATTAAAATTATTTTCTAGCAGTTGTCATGGAACAGGTAAATTAGCATTGCATATAAAAAAACTTCTCCTCTGTTCTTGCACCTGCAGGCAACCATTTTATACTTCTAAATCAGGTGTTCTGTACACCACCTGATTAATTTGCCTCCCAAGACAATAAATTGGTTATAAAAGTGCTTGAAGGATAACAAGGTCAACAATAATTAAACAAATCCAGACTACTCAACTATTTCGAGTCCCTTTGGACTGAAATTAAGTTGTTACACATTTTTGCTTAGCTTTAGGAGCAGTACAAAAGAATGTACTGTGCTACACTGCTGCTTGAGACAGCAATGTTTTTAGAAGTAAAGAATACAGAGAATGGGAATCGAAAAATGTAAGCTGACAGAAAGGAGAATAGTTAGGGCAATGCCTTCCCCCTCA